>VMDR010004091.1:0-63960 GCA_007922815.1 Macrotus californicus | reverse complement strand
AAAAAAAAAAAAAAAAAGGAAACATCTAATAACAGGAGAATGAATAAATAAATTGGGGTATTTCTAAGCCAAATATTTATATATCAGGAAAAAATGAAGGAATTAGAGGTGTACACATCAATATGAATAAAACTTATAAATACTTGGTGGAAGATTATAACATTTGTTGAGAAAACAAGTTAGAAGAGTACTTGGAGCAGGATAACGTGTGTAAAATTTAAAACATGCGCTGTAACACCACATTCTGCTTGGGGATGCAGCCAGAGGAGTAGCATCAGAAAGAACCCCAGTGTGAGCGAACACCGAGCTGTAGTCTCAGTTCCGGTTGGCGGGGAGGCCCGTGACGACAGGAGGAGTTTCAACTCCACCGAAGTTTTATTATCCATCTGGGAATGGATAGAGCGATGTTTCTCATATTATTCTTTATACTTTTAAAAATATTTTAAATATTGCAAAATAAATGTTTACAACATTTTTTAAAGGCCTGTATACATTTAATGCTAGAAGAGCTTCGGTGAGGTTCACGGTGTAAGATAAAGGAAAAAGATTTCAGACACGAGAATAGTTGATATCCCCCCCTTACTGAAAATTTAGAAGAAGCGGTACTGCTTGTTTTTAAGTGAGGCAAGATTCCTTTGATCGCTGTGTCTATAAATGATGTCTGAATTAAATGTGAACTTTGACCCCTTTTCCACACCGATGCTGGGTCCAAAGCTTTGCTTCATGAAATAAAAACAATGGCCTTGACTGGCCGCAAACCTGAGACCACAGATTCGTCTGAGCTGAGTGAGGATTCCTATTTTCCCCTTTGCTCTAATTATTTTCCTGTCACCTCATTGTGAACATTTTCAAGCAGATGGAAAAGTTCAATGAGCAGATAAGCCCAATTTTATATGCATTGCTCTGGAAAATAAGGAAATACACTCTTACATTATGAGGTTGACACAACGTCAATACCGTAACCAGACAAAGCCAGCTCGAAAAGGAAAGGTACCAGCTTAGCTCACAGGTGAACATCCACAAATCTACTGAAGGAATTACTACGAGATTCAGTCCAGCAAAGGCATCCAAAATGTCTTTATTCTGCACCCATCCTTAACAGTTTGGCTGGACATAAAATTCCCTTATAAATTTAAAGGCGTTTTTCTCGTGTTTTTTAACTTTCAGTGTCACTATTTAAATAATCGAGGCACGTGCCCTGACTGGGAATTGAACTGGCAACCCTTCGCCCTGCAGGGTGATGCCCAACCAACCGAGCCACATTAGCCAGGGCTGTGTCATTCTTTAAAATGTCTAAATCTAGTCTTGCTCTTGATTTTTAAAGGAAATTGGCTGTATTTTTCGTCCTCACTGGGAATTCACAGGAGCTTCTCTTCCCAGTGTTCTGAAATTTCATATTAACTTCCGGTTAATAGGATCTTGCTTTTTCTTGGGCTGAGCACTGGAAATCTCAGCAAACTGATATTCTTTAGTTCTGAAAATTTTTATTAAATTATTTCTTTGACTATTTCTTCCTCTCCATTTTCTCTATTCTCTTTCTGGAACTCTAATTATTTGGATGTTGGATCTCCTAAACTGACAGTCCAATTGTCTCATAATTTCTCACCTGTACTTCCTTTCTGTTTGTCTTTTTTTTTTTTTGCTTTATTTGGGAGGAGTTTTCTCACCTCTACCTTATAAGATTTCTGTTGAGTTTTTTTTTTTATTTCCACTAGGAGTGCCTTCTTTTTTGTTCTTAGTCTTTTTATAGCGTTTTCTTCTTGTTTCAGAAAGTATCTTTTAAAAATCTTTCTGAGCATATTAATGTCAGTCCTTTTGAAGACTTTTATTATGATATTGTTTCTAATGACAATAAAATGGAAAATCATAAATCCTAATTTACAGGTGAATGGATTGACAACTTGAAGCATAGTCATATCATTAGACCTCTGTCAACAATTCAACTAAATAAACTAGAGCTACATGTTTGAAAGTAGGTAAATCTCAAAAACATAAGGTTGTGCGGGGGTAAGTCAACTGTAGAAATGCACAGGTCACACGCACATATATACATTTAGCTCCATTTTTACAAGGTTTAACAAAATGCAAAAACAATGTTATATATTGTTTATGGGTCCATAAATATACAGAAAATGTTTAAAAGCCATGCAAGGGAATAATAAACCCCAAATTTAGAAGAGCAGTTACATTCAATGTTTTGGGGGCCAGGAAACAGAATTGGGGTGCACATGATGTTTCAACTGTTATTTCTAACATTTTCTTTCTTAAGCCGAGTAGTGAGTAAACGGATATTCTTTTTGATAATTTAAAATATTCGTAACAATGTTTTATTTGTATAAGTAAGGAGATTGGCTTAAACTATGATTAAAGTTTATAGAAAGATCAAATTTTATTTAAAAGAGAAATATGAAATAATGAAACCTGGAAAGCCAGGTCTCTGGTTTAAAATGTCAGCCAAAAAACGAACAAAACAACAAAAAAAACAAAAACAAAGACAACAGAGAAGCTATCAACAAAGCCCTGGCTGTCATTTACAAGATGTAAGTAAATAATCTAGTTTTGTTTCATTTCAGCCCAAACGGGACAGCGCTTGGGTTTTGAACGTGATTGTACAAAAAACAATCAAGAAAGAATCGCAACAGAATGGAATTGTGCAAGCAGAAGAGAGGGAAGATTTCTTAGCACACTAGAATGACTTCCCGTATTCCAAAAGGGTGAAACTGAAATTGATCATTTGAAATTGATAATGTGCAGCACCTTTCATCTGGGTGGGGATGCTGAGATGGCCTGGTGGTGTGGGTGGAGGAAGGAGACAGAGAGGGGGGCTTTGGCTCGTGTGCGGACAGTGGTTGAGCACTCCCCCAACCATTGCCCTAGCACTTCTTGATCACGCTGAACACTGGCTGCGTCTTCCCACCAACGGGCTGCTGTCACGGTAAGACAGGCCGTGTGGTCTGCCTGGCATTACCTTGCTCGCTTTCCCCGTCAGAATCCCTACATGGAAGTCTCCCCGGAATGAAAGATGACAGAGTTTATTCTCTTAATGACATTTCTGATCTAGCCATTAGTGCTTGTCCTTGTGTGGGCCTGATGTCTCTGCTGCTCTCCCAGTCCCCGGTGGCACTAGAGGCTGAGACAACCCCAGTAACAAACTAAAGCAAGATGCTCAGCTGCACTAAACAGATTACTTTAACAGCAACAAATGAACTACTCTGTCCACCCTGCCTCTCCCCGTTCCCCAGAGGCATACACTTGTGACACTACTTCTAGCACTTTCTCACCATATCCCTAAATAAAATAATTAAACTATTTTGTAACTTCCCAATTTTAGAAGCTCTTTATTGACTTCCTGTCTAAAAGAAGTATCATCCCTCTTGCACAAACCCTACTACAGTGGGCCCACTCATTTCTCCTTTCCTTCTTTATGTCTTCTCGATATGGTATTTACATATTTAAATAAATATTTAAATCATTAGGACAATGAAATGTTTCCAATCAGTTAATTGCCTGCTTAAAAAATAACAACTTAATGCTTTTCAGTGGACGATAGTAGAACCCAGAGTCTCTACAACATGATATCCACGGTGTACTAGATTCAATCCCATATTGTGTGACAAGAAACAGATACATGGGACCAATCCTAAAAAAGAAAATACACCCAACAGAGCTCTATCCCAAAATGACTCATTTATTGCAATTAGCAGAAAAAGATTTTAAAACAGTTATAGTGACCACATTCATGGACATAAAGAAAAATGCTCCTGATGAACAGACAGGAAATCTCAGCAGATAAAAACTACAGAAATAAATCAAGTAGAAATTCTAAAACTGAAAAATACAATATCTGAAATTAAATATTAACAGCAGATAGAAGGCGACAGAAGAAAGAGTCAGTGAACTTAAAACTAGATCAATAGAAATGATCCAGTCTGGCCTTGGCTGGTGTGGCTCAGTTGATTGAAGCATCGTCCCTGTAAACCGAAGAGTCATAGGTTCAATTCCCAGTCAGATCATGTGCCTGGTTTGTGGGTTCAGTCCCTGGTCAGGGTACATATGAGAAGTGGTCAATTAATGTTTCTCTCCCTCCTTTCCTCTCTCTCTAAAGTCAATAAGCATGCCCTTGGGTGAGGATAAAAATAAATTAATTAAAATTAAAATTAAAAAAAGAAGTTATCCAATCTGAAAAACAGAGAAAAAAATTTTTTTAAAAAAGAACAGAATCTCAGGGACCTGAGGGGAAATATCAAAATGTCTAACATACATTTAATCAGGGTTGTAGAAAGAGAGAGAAATAATAGAGCAGAAAAATATTTGCGAAAAATGACTGAAATTTTTCCAAAATTTGGCAAAGGGCATAAATGTAAAGATATAAGAAACTCAGCAAAGTTCAAGCAGGATAAATATGAAGAAAACTGTACTTAGGCAAATCATTACCAAATTGCTGAAAACCAAAGAAAAAGAGAAAATCTAGACAGCAGCCCAAGAAAAATGTCAAATTACATATAGGGAAACCATAGCCTTCTGGCCAGATACTCTGGAGAGCAGGCAACATTTTCAGAAACAAGGGTGCTTGCATTAGTCCAAGAAAAATTGAGGGTATAAATTATCATTGGATTAGTATTCTGTGGCTGCAGTAACAAATTACTGCAGAGTGGGTGTGTTAAAATGATGGACTTACACTTCTGGAGGTCCAGTCCCAAGTCAGTTTCAGCAGGCAGGAGTCAAGGTGTAGGCAGGCTGAGATCCCTAGGCAGGCTCTGGGGGAGTCTGTTTCCTTGCCTGTCCAGCTTCTGGAGCTGCATTCCTCAGATCACCGTCCCTTTGTCCATCTTCAAAGCCAGCAGCAGAGCATCTTCAAGTCTCCCTGCTTTGGCATCCCAGTGCCTCTCCTCTTCTGTCTTCTATTCAAATCTCCCTGTGCCTCCCTCTTTTAGGGAAACTTGTGACTTCCAGTTAGAGCCCACCAGGACCCAGGATAATCTCCTCATCTCGAGATCCCTAATTTACTCACATACAAAGTCCCCTTTGACATGTAAGACCATGCTTACAGCTTCCAGGGGTTAGAGTTTAGACTTCGTAGAGGGTCAGTTTTCAGCCTACCACAGTCATCCCCAGAGCAACTTAAAAGTAATGTGAAGAGATACAGCTGAAAAGCCAGAGAATAAATTAAAACAGAATTCTAAAAAATACTCAAACAATCCAAAGAAGGCAAGAAAGGAGGTGAAAATGACAAAAAACGGGAGACATATAAAACAAATGACAACAATGTGGCCGACCTAAATTCAACCATATGAGTAATTATATTAGATGTTAACGTACCAAGCCCTCAAAGGATGGAAGCAGAGTGCCACCCTTCCCATTGCTTGCCACACCCGAGTGAGACAACCGGTATGTACCCACCCAAGTGCAATGTGCCCTTCCGCTCCCACACACACAGCCTTCAGTCTGAGTCCCACCCCACCCTCACCTCTCATCCCAGAGTACATGCACACACAAGCACACACTCATATGGTAAGAGTATATCTTGGTATTTATCAAGTTCAACTACATTCATTTCTTTCCAGGCCAGCTTCACTTCTCTAGTCTATGAGTTCTCTAAGAGCAAAGACCTTATTTTATTTGTGATCATGGTCCCTGAGCTAGGTGCATACAGGCCATCTGGTTGTTAAATAAACTCATTAACATACAAAATAACATGGAAAATAGGGTAGGCTATACCATACCTACAATTTCTTATAGTAACAAATGTGGATAAGGGAATAACTCAACCCAGATCATGCCCTCGACTTTGTAAAATAACACCCTGCTGACTTGACATGGTACCTTATTTTTTTTTCTAACCAATACTGGCATATTGGCTCAAATATATTAATATTCTTTGATTTTTTTGGAAGAAATAAGTTAACGTGTCCATGAGAAACCTGATGACTATAACCTTTCCTTCGAATGAATACTTACATTTCTATGATACACATTAAGGAACAATAAAGTTTTATTTAACTTCACCTGTTTGCTTCTCAGTGATTTCCCCTGACGTCCCCCTGGCTGCCTGCATGGAGCTCATGCCACGTCACTGAGCTGGAAAAGCAGTGATGAGCGGCTAAAGGTTTAACAACCAGCTCTCTGGGGTTTGGGGAGGAACGCTGTGATTTGTAGTGTTTGCCAATTTCTGTGGTGTAAATACTCCCACCAAGGCGGATTTGAAGCTACCCACATGACCTCATGAAGGGAAAAGCTAGAAGAGATGGCTGCAATAATATCTCAGAGCCAGGGCAAGCCGTTTTAGGAAAGCTCCAGCACACCCATGTGAGAAAGCCGCGTGATGTCAAGAACAAGGAAGACAGAAACACTCATGGACACAAAAAGGATGCTTTAATTCAAGACACGAATATAAGTTTCCATTGTTAAAAATTAAGAGACTAATTATTCTCTAAAAAGAGTTGTGAGTGGCTGCTCATCACCATGACTTGTGCATGGTAAGTTCACTTCCATTTCTGACAATAAAAAGATGATTGGGGTCTGAAGTTTTCCTCTTTTACCCCCCCAAAAAGTGACAACGTGCCCTGTGTCCCATGAGATTTAGCAGCAACTAAGGTGGCTGTATCACAGCTGAGATCGAAACAAACCACCTGGGAGAAAGACAAGGCCCCTGACCACTGACCCTGAAATGTCCCTTTGGGGGACAAAGAGGAGAGCTGTGATCACTGACTGGGTGGGAATGGGTTGGGGGAGTGGGTAAGGTGGGGCTTTAACCAGGAAAAAGAACTGGGAATGTGTGGGAACAGACCTCTGGCCAGAGAAAGGGAAGGGAAAAGTACTTGGGACCACAAATGCAGACAGAAGCCACGGAGCTGCTGCTGCTTGCCCACGTCTAATGACAAGGTTCCTCCCTTTGCATGCCAACTAAGCAAGAGCCCGCAGGGCGTCCCTTGACTTTGCCACCCAGCCGGGCCCAGAGTCTGCCCCGAACACAATCGCAGATGCCCCTGGGCTGGAACTCCATCCGAGACCAGTCATTTGGTGCATCGCATGTGGTCTGAAAAGCAAACTCCCACCCAAACATGTGCTTGGGGAGACTGCAGCCTCTGTGATCACGCTCCCGGGACGCAGGCCCACGCCGACCACAGGATCCTTCTGCAGGCTCGGCCGCCCGACAGAAGCGGGCACAATTCCACCGTGTAATTTTTGTCTGGGAAGTGAAATACCTCGGTCATGACATCACTTTCCTTTGCGCGGTGATCCCTTGAAAGAAGAAAGCCTCACTGAGAACGCTTTTCAAAGTCAGCTATTGAAATAACCTTCTTTTAATATTCTCTCCCACCTTCCATGACCTTGTACGGTTTTGACATACAATGTCTCGTTTTATCCTCAAAACAATGCCTTGAGGTGTACATTATTATTCTCTCCTCCCGGTCCAGCGCAGAGCTTCGGTTTGCCCTCTCGCTCCTTCCGTTGAAAGGTAACATTGGGTAGGCCCGCCAAATCAGTGGAAGGCCTGGCTCCGCCCCCTGCCCCCCTCCCCCACTCCCCCCTGGCCCCCACCTCCGCCAGCACAAAGGAACTGTCGAAAACCCCTGACAGCTGCCAAGCCGGTAGCCACAGTGTCCTGGAGAGGAATTCTAAGCTCACAACGGAGCATTTCTCATCTGGTTTTTTATGGGATTGGCTTTGGGGAAGGGTTGGCGCCCGGCCAGAAACGGGTAGCAGAATGATGAAATCATGTTAGCCCACAGCGGGGGGGATTCATGCGGTGGTGGGAATGGGGACAGGCTTTTGCGCCAGCCAGAATGTGCCTGGCTGCACACTCCAGTTAAAAACAGCCATGGCTTGGAAATTTTACTTTATCTGTAATATTCTCATTTTTTTTAAAGACAGCATAATCCTGCATTAGTTATAAAATTACATTATCTTTAAACTTCAGAAGAAAAGGGCCATCGTTGGTGCTCTGAGCACCCTCGGGTTCTGGGTGGGGCGGGGCGGGGCGGGGGAGACTGCTGACCTCTGCTCTGCTTATCTCAGACACGCACCCTTTCCCCGCCCACCCGGCAAGCCCGTCTGAGGGACCCCCCACTGCACAGCCCCCCACAAGGCCTCCGTGTCCACTAGGCACAGAGCCTGTGGGACCCTGCGGTAGAAGGTGATGGATCTCAGATCACCTACACCCGTGGCTGGTTGGGGGTGAGTTGGGGCAACAGACAGACAAGCAACTACCCCTAACCAGAGACAAAGGTGGTAGATCCAATGTCAGCAATAACCTTGGAATTGACCCTGAAGAACCGATGACGTTTATGTAAGGGTAGGGGTGGTGCAGGATGGGACAGTCTGGAAAGAGGAAACATCTTGGAAGAAAGTTAAGAGGTAGATGAAAAAACTCATGGTCATTTCCAGTCCCACCCCTAATGCCCCCATCACTGATTCCTGTCCTCCCAAATGTCTCACCCTGGCACCCCTCTACGTTTCTACCCACCCCCTTCATTCAGGGGCATCTCAGCGGGAGACAATGTAAGTGAAAGCTGAGTTTTTTCAGTATTGCTGATATTTACAAGACTGCCTAGAGGCAGAGAGGAGTGGGAAGCAAAGGTCAAGGGATTAAAAGATTTGCCCCACTGACCCAGTGATGAGGAAGGAATCAGGGGCTAACCCAGTGTCCCCCCACCACCACCAGCTGTCAAAGCAGTGGGTGGTATCTTGCTTAGGTACATAGACCCCTGAGTCACATCACCCTGGTTTGGATCCCAGCTGACATTTGCTGTGTGACCTTGAGCAAAGTACTGAACCTCTCTGTGCCTTTATTTCTATAGGTGTGAAATGGGGTTAACAGTTGTTATACCAGAGTTGTTGGGCAGATTTTTTTTAAAAATGCCTGTAAAATGATTGGTATACTGCCTGGAACACAGAAAACATTTCGGTGTTCATTCACCGTTGCTTCCTGTCACTTGATTATTAGTACTACCGCACACTGTCTTTCCTTCAGCACCTGAATGAGTCTTAAGGTCTGGCAGGTGGCTGCAGGCCATGTCTGCGCCTTTTCCTTCATCCTGTTATCCTCCTCGGGAAAGCTGCTCCCATCCCCTGTGTAGACTCACAAGAATCCCCTTGGCCTGCTTGTACCATTGCTCACCACGTGGTTTGGAATCCTGCTGTTAGCACAGCTGTGCCTGAGGACCCCAGGCTGGGAGAGGGGGCGGATGCACACCAGAGTGGGTCTACTGAGCAGGTGGAGTTGGGGAAGGGTATGTAAGCAGCCTCCACATCCTGTTCCCACATCTTGGGTGCTACCCTGGACTGGCCCCAATGTACCTTGACTTGGGTGGGCTTTCTTGTGAGCTCACCCACAGGAGGATAGGAGAGCTGGATGCTCAGTGAATCGTAGACCCTCCCAGCCTCACTCCTGGGGCCAGGCCCCTTCATCCTTTATGGGTTCATCCAGTTACAGGACAGTGATGAGGAGGAAACACAGGCTGTCCTGGGACTTCTACCCACTGATCCTCATGTGCAGCAACTCTGTCCCAGTCTTTCTTCCGTGAGCACCAAGTGTCTGTCCCCACACCGCACATCTCCACTTCTGGAACCTTCAGTGAAGCTCATCTGCCCGACTCTCTTATTCTTCAGGTGGGAAAGCCGAAAGCCGAGGCTCGAGTCTCAGTGTTGGCCTGGAACTCAGAACCAGCCTTCTCCTCCTGCCCAGCGGCTCCCACCTTCGTGCAGTGGCTCTGCATGTGAGCATCAGCTGGGACCTTTCAAAAGCTCCAAAGTCCCAGCCATGAGCTGGACCAGTGAAATCACGCTCTCTGGGGTTGAGCAGGCATAAGTGGTTTTTCTGGAACTTGCCCCAAGCAATTACAATTTGTGGACAAGTTTGGAAGCTGCTATCTTCCCACCCCCAGCACCCAGAGCCCCGATAATGGCCAGGTCCCAATGCTAAGCACTTTAAGTATCACCTACCCTTGCCTTAGCAATCTCTTATTGATGTCCAACATGCCAAACACCAGGAGGGATGGCTTCATGTATTAGTGAAAAGCTGCTATGGATTTACCAGCTGTTGTAAAGTTATGTACATGGGGTGCTTGCTAAAGTTAATGAAAATGCTTAGACAAATGGGCAAAACCACAGTCACAATTCTCTAACTGCATATTAACACATCTTTTCTTTTTTTAATTATGTGGATAGATTTCAAGAAATTGATTTCTTTTTTTCTTTTTTTTTTAAGATTTTATTTATTTAACCCTGGCTTGTGTGGCTCAGTGGATTGAGTGCCGGCTTATGAACCAAAGGGTTGCTGGTTCAATTCCCAGTCAGGGCACATGCCTGGGTTGTGGGCCAGGTCCCAAGCAGGGGGCATGTGAGAATCAACCACATGTTGATGTTTCTCTCCCTCTCCTTCTCCTTCCCTTCCCCTCTCTCTAAAAACAAATAAAATTTTGACCTGAGCCACACCCAGGCATGTGCCCTGACTGGGAATCGAACCGGTGACCCTTTGGTTCACAGGCTGACACTCAATCCACTAAGTCACACCAGCCAGGGTTGCACATTAACCTCTTAATTGTGCTTATAAACAATAAAAATGAATGTTAAAGCTAATTAAAGATGAACTTGTCTTTTTACGAATAAAATTCTGGGAAACAGAAATACACATTAAACCCTTTCTAAAAATTCCAACCTAAAGTTTATCATGTCCAAATGTTTTCTAATGAAGCTGCAATTGTTTGTAAATTTATCAACTCCCTGGGCAATTAGGTACACAGTTTTATCATTTTCAGTTATCAAGCTAGTTACACTTTTCCTCTCCCTGTGGACAGAACACAGGGACACAACGCGAATGCTCTCTGTTCACCGGATTCAGTGATGCACGTCCAACTCAGGACACCTGTTGCTTTGAACAGACCTTGATTTCTTTCACTCTCAGGCCTCTGAGTCGGTGAGTCCAGGCATTTATAACTGTCTGGGTCGCAGATTCTTTTGGAGTGTCTGTTAAAAACATTTGCTCTTCCTTGGGAACAGGCACATACTCACATGGTGGCAATTTTGCACACAGTTTTTGAGAGCACCTGGTCTCTTAAAATCCTCCAGGTCCCCACCTGAGTCCCACAGACAAGGAAACAAAAGCCCAAAGGCTAAGGTGATGCAAGCTGCCAGTTAATGACACTGTCCGGATCCAAACTGCAACCTCCCAGGAGAGGGAAGCCTAGGGCCGCTCCACCCCGACCAGGCCTCATTCTGCTGCCCACCGACTGTGCGATGCCCAAGTGACATCACCCACCCGTGCTTCGGTCTCTTAGTCTGAAGAGAGAGGATGAAGATAGAACCTTCCTCACTTGCTGTCACCTTGTCAGAGTGATAGTCGAGTTTGCTGTGATTATTTACAAGTAAGGAAAGAGACTCAGGGAGACAGGCTGTTGTCCTGATCACCAAGTCGCGTGTTGGTGCACAGCACCCTGCACCCCCAGCCCCTCCTGGACCCTGTTTCCAAAGTCATCACCAACCAGGACCAGAGCAGGGTGCAGGAAGTCCAGGAGCTGCTCTCAGGAGGCAGCCTTCGAGTTCAGCACAGCACGCTCTCTCTCTCCTGCAGAGGAAGGACCAATGACAGGAGCAGCAGAGGGGACGGTCACTGTGGAAGGGCATGGAGAGACCCGATGCAGTGAAGCCCGCCTGGGAGAGGGGGGCCTGGCCTCGGGGTCCCCCCCTCAGGGCTGTAGTAACAGCCTGTGACAGCAGCAGGATGACAGCAGCAGGCCAAGGGAGGCAGCAGGGGCCAGCTGGGCTGGCCACACCACAGAGGGGCTTCCTGCGTGGGCGGGTCAGCCACAGGAACCTTGGGGCAGCCCTGGGCTGAGGGTTCTGAAAACCCGTCCCTGCCTGCAGCTGTGGGCAGGGCTGCTGGAACACTTTCAGTTTTGCTTCTGCAAAAAACGAAACTCAACAGGAAGACTCCGGACACCAGGACGTGGAGGGAGCTGTCTAGGTGTGCAGGAGCTGGTAAGGAGTTTCTTCTCTAGGGGCGACCTGAGGCTGTCTGGTGAGAGAGCAGACAGGGCATGTCTGTTTCTGACGTGAGGAAAAAAAGGGTCCAGGCATAAAAAATACCAGGGAGGGGCCGGCTGGGCACTGTGGCCCCTGGGGAAGGAAGGCTTAGACTCTGGGGATCTCTGGGACAATGGGGTGACGGAAAGTGGTCAGCACTACCTTACATCACTCAACCGAGCCCCTCCTCCACCCCTCAAGATAGTCTAGACTCTCTGGGACAGTCCTAAAGCCGAAGAGCCAGGCTAATTGTCCCTGCTGGGCTACTCATAGTCCTAATTTGGGGTTCTGATCATATGGTCTGCACACCAGTCCAGGGCTAACTTCCCCACCCTACCCTCCTAGAGAAGGAGCTGCAGAGCGGGGGAAAGGAGACGGAGCAGGGGCCAGGACCACACCTCTAACCTAGAGGCCCCTGGCCCGCTGAAGGGCCTCACTGTCGATAGAAGCTGCCTACCTGTGGCAGGAACCAGGAGGGAATTGGAGAGCTTTGCTCCAGCCAGACCCCCTGGTTCTTGGGTGTCTGAACCAATGCAGGAGAAAGAGCTGAGGGGACAGGGCAGGGAGAACAGAGGGGGAAAGGGCCAGGCCAGGCAGCAGGGCAAAAACAGAGGAAGGGAGAGCAAGGTAGCCTCTGAGCCATCTGCCTAGGCAGCACAGAACTGAGCAAGCTCAGACCAAAGGAGCAGGGCTCCGGCTCCTCTCTGGTCACCTCCCCCATGCCAGGGACTTGAGCGTACCACTCTCATCGTTTGGGCCTTTAGGGACACAGGCACTGAGTCTCCCCCCTCCCGAGCTCCCACAGCAAGAGCTGACTGAAGAGAAAGGAGGCATTTCTTGGTAATAGGGAGCCTTAAGAAACACCATGCCCAGGAACTGAAGAAGACTCAGAAGCTTATGTTCTTTGGGGTCTCCAAGAAAGGACTCAGGGTTTTTCTGTGGGTTTTCACTGGGGAGCCTGGGGGCAGGGGGTCGGTGGGTAGCCTCTCACCCGCCCCCCCAGTTGTGGGGATTCTGAATGTTGGTGTGGCCCTTGCAGCCAGCATGGGAGTGCCCACCTGGGCTCTCAACCAGCTGTGGGCCAGGCAGGGGAACACTTGAAAACAAGATGAAATCTTTGAAAGAATTTAATACTTGTTATTTCATTTTTTGGAAACAGCTTTACTGAGGTATCATTGACATATGCTGCATTTATGGCACATTTTTAAAGTGTACCATTTGATGCGTTTGGCATGTTTGTATACCCATGAAAGCATTACCCCAGTCTAGATACTGAGCCTGCCCATCACCCCCAAAACTTCCCTGGGGTCCCTTTATGGTCTACCCCTCCTGCTCCTTTTCACTCACCCTCACTAGCCCTGGGCGACGTTAAGAGCTTAGTAGAGCATTCTTACACTCATGCTATGATTTAGCATTGTTCTGCTTTGGGACCAACAGGGACAAATACTTTACAAGTACATCATTGTACTTTAAGGGCTTGAGGCCTCAACATTTCTTAACCCAGGCAGCCCTGGGTGTAAAATAGGGCTCCACGTTTTAGACCATGAAATGAGCCTGGGTTTCTTCCCCCTTGAACTCACAGCAAGAGAAGCGTGGCCTCTGCCCTCTTGACTCTCCATGAGGCACACTGCCTGCTGTTCCTGGTCCTCTGCCCAGAGTGTAAGGAGCCCATCCCACAGGTGAAGATGGATGAGCACTGCGAGACCGGGCACCAGCAGGTGAGGTGGCTGAAGGAGGGGCGGGCAGAGCCGGAAATGCGGGGCAGTGGGGCGGAGTCTGTCCTGGGTCCTGGCTGCAGCAACTGGGCCAGTCACTCAGCCCTGCATGTGCCAGCCCCCTCTACAAAGGGGACAGAGTGATTATGTTTCTTATACTAAATTGAGTCTACCCCTGACTTTCCCATCCCCAGCCCTTTCCCTACAGGCTTATGGGTGTGGCCAAGGCAAGGGCTCCCTGTTTCAGGAAAGGCTGAATGTTCTTTTTTGTGAAGAGGAGAAGCAGAAAAGGAAAGCTCTAGAAGGCAGTCATGACCGAAGTCAGCCCAAGGCTGACTTTTCTTTCCTGCTCTTTCATGTCAATCCCCCCTGGGGCCCCTCAACTGTCTTTCTGGCAATCCTCAAGTTCAGGTGTCCCCTTCAACTCCACGGGTCCCCAAAATACTTCTTGAGCCCAGGGCTGGTGCCACAAGTGAGCTGAGGTAACCACACCTGATCCCAGCCCCTAAGCGCTCACAGACCCAAACCTGCAGCCAGGGCGGTGAAGTCAGGTCAGACATGGGGGAAGGCAGCAGGTTCTGGTGAGGCCAGCGTTTCTCTGTCTCCGTTCAGGTTGGGTGTGCAATGTGCCAGCAGAGCATGCAGAAGCACTTGCTGGAGTTTCACAAGGTGAGAAGCAAGTGAGATTCATCCTTTACCACCAAGTGGCGAACTGGGGAGGAGAGGAAGGGTAGGGAGGGGCCCATAATAAACACTTCGCTTGACCTCTCTCCTCACCCAAATAGGCCTGGGCAACCATGGGGAACTAGTTCAGTTGATTGGGCGTCATCCCACAAACAGAAAGGTTGTGGGTTCAATTTGTGTTCAGGGCGCATGCCAGGGCTGTGGGTTCAATCCCTGGTCAGGGTGTGTACAAGAGGCAGTTAACCAATGTTTTTCTCTCATATCGATGTTTCTTTCCCTCTCTTTCTCCCTCCCTCTCCCCTCTCTGAAATCAATAAAAGGGAAAAAAGGGGCTTGCCATGTCCATGAGCCTAGGAGAGCTCAAATTCCCTGAAGAGAGTCCCCACTCTGGCCCTTCCCACCTGCTTCCTTATTGACTTTCATGCCCTAGGGAAATAAGCTCATGTCCCCAAATGGGCTGCAGTCCAGTCACTGCAAGCCAGTGACCATGCCAGTCCTGCCCACCTCCCCACAGACCACGGAATGCCCGGAGTGCCCCACTGAGTGTAAGTTCTGCGGGGTAGTCGTGCACCTCAGCAAGCTGGAGATCCACGAGCACCACTGTGGCAGCCGGACCGAGCTCTGCCTGGACTGTGGCCAGTTCATTGTGGTCCGAGGGCTGGCCCAGCACAAAGATGCGTGCGGGAGGGAGCAGGCCCAGCCCCAGAGAGGTAAGCAGTGCGGGCTGGGGTGGAAAGGAGGAGCTTGGAGGAAAGGGAGCCTCTCCTGGATGGGATGCAAGAAATGTAGACATTCAACAGGACAGACCACCTGTGTGCATGACAGATGTGTAGGTCTCAAATTCATCTGGCTATTCTAGTTCTAGACCAGGCCGAATGAATTTGAGGCCTGTATAAATGTAAATACTCCTTAACTGTTAAGGAGCTGAAATTACATTCGGCCCTTTGAAGGCAACCGTGAGGCTGATGTGGCCCCCGGTGATAATGAGTTTGACACCCCTGTTCTAGACCACGCGCTAGAGTGGCCTCCTCATGTGTCTGCTGTGCTCTTCAAATGACTGGCCCAGGGAGCCCCAGAGGCAGGTGGTGGGAGCCTGGGAGCCATGCAGATGGATGCAGAGGCAATGGGGCCCTGCAAAATGGGAGGCTTCCTTGGAATTCCTCAGGCACAATCCTGGCCTGTAGAGATCCACCTGCCTCCTCTCACAGAAGACAAACCCATGCCCAGAATGAGGCAGCAGCTTGCCAGACGCAGGAATAAAGCTGGACACCCAAGTTTCCCGACACCAGATCTGGAGCTTCATCCACCAGCAGCAGGGGACAGAGGAAATCAGCTGTAGCTCCTGATCTCTGGGCCTACGTGGTGGCTCCCTGTACCTCTTCATGTTCTCTGGACCCAATCACCTCTTTATGAGGTGTGTCAACACAGGACACAAGCCATCACTGTGACAGATCTAATGTGGATTTCACTGGTTGTTTAGTAACATGGTAACATGTGATGTGAGCCTAAAATCCCTTGAATAGTAAATCTCTTCCGGTAAACAATCTACTCAAGGTGAAAACTGACAAAGGACAGCCATGGCTGAGTAACTCAGTTAGTTAGAACTTTGAGCTGATATGCTGAGGTTGTAGGTTTGATCCCCAGTCAGTGTGCATACAAGAATCAAGCAATAAACACATTGTGGGCACATTTTCCACATAAGTGGAAAAACTCTGATCTTCCTCTCTCTCTCTCTCTCTCTCTTCCTTTCTCTCTCTATAATAAATAAAATTTAAAATGAAAATTGTCAAAGGAAAATCTGGAATGCAGCCTCTTCAGATTCATGTATATTTCCTTCACACCTCTTGGCTGGACTTGAACACAACTTCAGTTCGACATAACTTCATCAACACAACACAACACAATCCGCAAAGACATGCACAATAACAGCCTGATCCCAGAGCTCAGGACTGGCACCTGTGGTAACGGCTCCCTCTGTCTCCTTAGAAAGCAGTCTGCTCCAGGACAACATCAGGGTCATGTGCGTGCAGGTGCGCCTCTGCGGTCATAAAGGAGCGGTGTGACTGATTGGGCTGAGGTTGCCTGTGTGGTCCAGGACAGTGGTGGTGCAGGACAGGCAGGCAGGCCCGGGACAGTTCATACTTGTGACTACAGGCCGTGTAGGCAGTTGTGGGACAGCTGGGCTAGCCATTGTCAAGGGCAATCATTTGTGGTGTTGTGTCTGTGTTTATTCAGGGAAGAAAATTTCAGCTCCTGAAAACAATATCTCCCATCGTGACTGCAATCAAGCGATCCCAGGAAACAAGTATTTACAACATCTGGTGAGTAGCAATTAGTCATCTTCTAATGGTGCTCACACCTTGTCTGTATTCCAAAAAGCAGAGTCTGAAAGGTAGATTCCGGGTCCAAATTTACATATGATTTTAAAGGGTCTCCTCTTTACTTTTGCTTTGTTCAAAAAGGGATGTTGCAAATTGCTTTAGGCTAATTTATCATGAATCATTGATCCCCTTTCGTGCCAGCTCTCAGGGAGCCTCCCTGACCAGTCCAGCTCTGTCTGCCCACCTTGAACGTCTTCAACCTCCAGGGCCTGGGCACCGCCTCACTAGGACCTGCCTTATAACTTTCTGTCCCTCGGAGGAGTCTTGTCTGTGAGACTGAGTTCCTCCGCAAAAGTGAACGACTTTCTCCCTCCCCCCACAAGGAAGCTGATCCCAGGGCTGGGCACCAAAAAGGGACTCTGCAGACGTGTACTGATGTGATTGATTCATTGATTTTGCCTGGAAACCCTCACGGACTCTTTGCTCCACAGCTGTAAGCACCTCTTGGTGCATTAGCTGTGCCAAGCCACTCCCCTTTCTGCAGGATGGAGCGTGTTTGCTCTGGGGAAGCTTGGTAAGGCTGCACCCCAAGAATCTCGTCTCCTTCTCCTTAAGCAGAGAGCACATCCTCTCTTAGCCCTTCCACTCAGAGAACTAGGAATGTCAGAATTAAAGAGATCCTAGGATGATCTTGATTTTTTTGCTTATTGTGGTAAGATACACATAAAATTTACCATTGGTGCCATGTAGTACGTTCACAACGTCAGCCATCACCTCTACCTGCTTCCAGGACGGTTTCACCACCCCAGAAAGAAGCCCTGGACCCACTAAGCAGTGACTCCCCACTCCTTCCTACCCACAGTCCCTGGGAACCGCTGATCTGCTTTCTGTCTGTACGGACCTGCCTGTTCTGGGCAGTTCATTTAAAGGGAGTCATATCATATGTGGTCTTACGGGATTGGCGTCCTTCTCTCAGTGCAGTGTTTTCGAGGCACATCCGTGTTGCAGCATGTGTCATGCTTTGTCCTTGTGTGGCCTTTGCGGCCCTGCTACACTGTGTTTATCCGTTCGTCTGTTGGTAGACATTTGGGCTATTTCCACCTTTCAGCTCCTTGCTTGCTGAAATGGGGTGCGTGGACCAGCTGCACTGGCATCGCCAGGGAGCTTGTTAGAAATGCAGAGTCGCAGGCCCTCCCCCTAGAAAGGACAGATCAGAACTTGCTGTGTCACAAGATCACTCGTGTTTCAAGTTCGAGAAGCACTGTCTCAGCCGAGTGACCCTCAGCCTTAGCAGTGCCCTGAAACCTCCTGTGGGCTGGTCTTCCTTAGTCCTGATGCTCAGTCCATGACAGCAGTATTCCGTGTCATCTGTGTGACTCAGGAGATGCTCGGTGAGCACAAAAACGAGAGTGAAGCTGATCACTCCCCTTCAAAGTGTCCAGACAGCAGCCAAGGACACCCACACACTCACTCACTGAACCTGGAACTGGACTTGTGGTCAAAAACTCTGAAGGTTAGTGCTGCGCTGCCACTTCCCGGTTGTGTAGTTTCCCTGAGAGGAAAATGGGGGTAACGATTTGTCTCCCTCTTCATGAGGAGAAAAAGTCCATGAGCCCTCACCACCCCGGGTACCTCCATGCCAGTATCCTCATGCACACTCTCAGCCTCCCCACCTATGGGCCATAGAGGGACCTTCTCCGTTCCCATCCGCTCCTGGGGCAGTATAGCCCCTCCTTCTTGCCTACACAAGGCCATCGTTCCGCTGCTCCAGCAACTGTCCCCCTCCTGCGAGGGGGAAAGGTGAAATGAGATGCATGTGTAGGCCCTACGGAGTCTCAAACCTTCCCTCCAGTGTGTTCTGGTGTTTGCCATGAGAGGTTTCTAAGGGGTGCTACTGACAAATACTTGCATCGATGGTGCAGTCTGTGGCCTGCCATGGAAAACGTTCTCTCCCTCTTACTCTTAATTTGCAAACCAGAGACCGAAATCATTTACACCAGGTGGTTCCACGGTTTCTGGGTTTATATTACCACCACCCAAAAATTGAAAAACAAAAAAACCCTTCTCTTGATCTCATTTCCTGTCAGCTGCCATTCCCTTTCTCTGTTCCCCTTTGTGGCTAAACCTTTGAACAAGTTGTCTGTAGTTACCGCCTCCCTTTCCTGTTGGCCCATCCTTCCTTACACTCACGCTAACCTTGCTCTTGTACCCCCACCCCCCACAAAAAAACCTGCTCTCATCAAAATCCGTGACCTTCCTTCCCATGGCTAAATCCGACGGTCAATCCTCAGCCCTCAGTTTATGAGGACACCACAGTTCACTTCCTCTTCTTCAGGTCACTTCAGTTCACCCCTTTCTTGGCTCCCAGCAGAACACACTCTCCTGCACCCCAACCTCTTCAGCGGAGGGGCCCGAGAGTTCAGTCTCCGAGTTCTTCTCTATCGGCAGTCACTGCCTCAATAATTTCATCCAATCTTACAATTTAAAAAAATGCCTTACGTAGGAAGACACTCCCAAATCTCTACCTCGTTCGAGACTTTTCTCCAAAACTCCAGACTGATATCTTACTGCCTACTCTGCATCTTCACTCAGGTGTTTCATAAACAACCTATTTAAAATGGTAACCCCCCCTCCCCCTCCCCCACCCCGTACTTACCACGCCCCTTACCTTTCTCTCCTGCTTTCTTTTGCATAGCACTTATCAATTTCTGACATATTATCTAATTTACTTCATTATCATAGCCCTTGTTAGTTGCCTCCTACCAGCCCAGTTAAAATACTGGCTCCACTGCTCCCCTTCGTGCTAACTGTCGTCAAGTCGCAGACACTCTGCTTTCTGACTCTTTCACTGTGTCTTCCGGTGTTCGGCTCCATATTTCTAAAGCACCTACCTCCTCACGCTGCTATTCTGGTTTTCATTTCAGATATGATCGATGAGCTCACAAGGACTTGGGAATATGGATTTCACTTTATTGTGCCACCTGTCCTGTAAATACCTCCGAGTTTCTTCTCTCTAGCCTCCCAATTTATTGATATTGGCCACTCTGGTTAAAGCGATACTCAGTGATATTGTGACCACATGAGTGTCATAAAGGACAGTGCCACACAGACTGTGACTACGTTTGCTTCTACAACTTTTTGTTTTCTCTGGAGCTAATCGTTGCTTCAGTTTTTCACTTGCTCCACTTTCAAGTTACCTATCACTCAATCATCCCTAAAACGTTCTACCAGATCTGAAACTGCCCCTCAATACAATCAAACACGCCAAGTACTCTATTCATTTCATTATGGGGGCCCGTGGCCCCTGGGGCTGATGAGTAGCTGTCATTCGGGGAATTCCTTCCACGTTCTCTGGCGTTAGAGTCTATTCCCCAGATTTTAGGTTTCGATCTCTTTCTTTCCAGGTTTGCTTCTTCTTCGGTAGAGTGTATCCTTAAAACGTTTCTTGAGAAATAAAGCATGGGAGGCCAATTTTTTAGACTTTGTATGTCTGAAAATGATAACTTAGATGGTTATAGAAGCTATCATTTGAATGTTTTCATGGTATGACAAAATTTTCCAAATACAAAAGTAGGGAGAGACTATAATAAACCCCTATGTATTCATCACCCAGATGTACCAATAATCAAAAGTTTTAAACACTGCTTCATCTATCTTTTTTTATCTTTTCTTTTTCTCAAAAGTGTTTTAAAAGCAAATCTAAGATAGCTTGTCATTTCGCCCATCATCCTTTAACATACATCTTAAAAATAGCCATTTTCTTACTTAACTGCAATGCCTCTAACATTCTCAACAACAGTAAAACAATTCTTTCCTACCACCTTCTCTGGCCTGTCCGTGGCTTGTTCGCTGCTGCTGCTGCTGCTGCTTTCTTTTTCTTCTCTCACCTTCTCTTGGATGGAGCAAATTTTCTCATTTTCTTTCTCTTCTACTAATTTGGCAACTTTGCATCCTCCGTCTATCATTTCTGTAGTTATGAATGCCTGACTTAAAGTCTAAAATCAGTCATATTCTCTAGCCTTCTAACAAACAGTACATGGGTTTGAGAACACGGTCACTCTCGTGCTCTACGCTCATGTCACAGGCAAACACTGCCAGAACAACTTTGTCCCACCCTGTTCCCAACCTACCCAGGCTCATGGTTACAGACTGACCCCCTATCTCCCGGAGTGTCAGCTCGTGTGCCTGACAGGTCAGGTCTTCATTCCTGGAACATGGAGCTTGCTTGCTTTCTCACAGAGTCAGCTATCAGCCTCAACGACTGTGTCCTATTCTACCAGCATTTCTAAGTGTTCATGGCGGGAGGTTCTCGGGTTATCTAGTCTGTTGTATTGTCCAACCATTAAAGCCAAAGTCATTCAAAATTTGATATATTACTCACCACTGCAGGATAAATGTTGCACAGTCTCAGAGTCTGCAAAATATCTGCCAGCTGGGGAGCCAACGATGTCTCCTCCATCCCTCCCAAGTCAGGCTGCTGAAGATCAGACTTCCACAGCAGAAAGAGATGTTCGTCCAAAGACAAAAAATACAAACAGATTTCCTCTTCTTTCTGAAAATTCAACAAAGCAAGCACCAAGTGACACAAAGCCCCGGATCACGTCTCCTGTAGAAGATGAGAAGGTTTACGACATTCTGAGAAGATGTCCCCAGTGTAACATCCTACTTCCCCTGCCGACCCTAAACCAGCATCAGGTACCCAGCTTCGGTTCCTTCCTTACCTGGCTGCAAACCAGCTGGACAGGGCTAAGAGAAGTCTGGGACCTGCAGGATGTTTGCAGAGATTGCCACTGGAAAAGCCCTTCCCTATCTCCTTCTCTGTGTGACCACCCAGGTCCACCCTCTCTAGCACTGCCCACCTGGTTTATCTGCATGCTCTCCCAGAGACTGGGCCACCTTTGAAGGCAGAGCCAGCTCTTTCATCTCTGTGTCTCCTGTTCCTGGCCCAGGGGCTGGCTACAGCAAATGCTTTAGACAGTTGAGTAAATGAATGAAGCAGAGAGCCTCCGCTCTAGCTCTCTCCTGGTGTAAATAAGACAACAGAAGCCTGGAGATGAGAGCCTTGCTCAAGACTCTAAGTCTATTGGTACCTTGCTTCCAGAAGATTGAGGTTTTCCTCCAACAGATGAGGATTTGCAGCCTCAATATCCTGAGTTTTACATCCTAGATTCTTTTCTGGTGGTTTCCATTATGTGCCAGTTACAATGCAAAGTTCTTTGCAAACAGCTGATCTTCATTATACATAATAGGCAGATATTTTTATCCCTGTCTTACACATAAAGAAACTAGACAGAAAGGTCGAGCAGCTTCCCCAGGATTATACGATTAGACAATGGCAGAATTCAGCCTGGGATCCACGTGTGCATAGTTCCAAAGCTGGTGCTCTTAAGCTCCAGACTGGATGCTTCACTAAAACAAAACAAAACAAAACAAAAAGCTTTCATTATTTGTTGTTTTGCAAAATACATAAGATAATACCATACAAAGAAATATGCAGGCAAAGCCGATCCTCCCCTCTCCTGCCTCCCATTCCCATCCCCTGCCCTGAGTTACCAACATCAGCAGCCTGCTGGGCATCCTTCCCAAGATTTACCTTCGCTCACTCACACCTGAACAAACCTATACAGGGTGTGAATTATTTATTTTCCCCATGCAGTATCTTCCTATACTTACTACACCACCATTTGCCTTTTTCCCTTAATGTCATGCACACTCCTTATGAGAAAGTAGACCTAAATCTTTATTGTCTAACTTCTTTAAGTATCTACATGTGCACATAAGCATATAATTTTGCAAAGATGGGTGCATTTCATACTTGCTGAGAATGTTTTTGGTGCCATATTCTCTCTCTTTTTTCTAATTTTTCAATTACAGTTTACATTCAATATTATTCTGGATTACTTTTAGGTATGCAGCACAGTGGTCAGACACATACTTTACAACGTGGTCTCCCCAACATTTCAAGTGCCCTTCTGGCACCATAAATAGTTATTACAGTATTATCGACTGTATTCTATATTCTCTATGCTGTAATTACATTCTTATGACTATTTTGTGACTTCTAATTTGTGCTTCTTAATCCCCTCACCTCTTTACCCAGTCCCCCAGACCTCTCCCCCCAGACACAGTCTGGTCTCTATATCTATGAGTCTGTTTCTATTTTGTCTCTTCATTATTTTGCTCTTTAGATTCCACGTGTAAGTAAAATCACATGGTATTTGTCTGACTTATTTCACTTAGTGTCATACCCTCTAGATCCATCCATGCTGTTGCAAGTGGTAAGGTTTCCTCCTTTTAAAAGCCTTTGTGTATATGCACCACCATGTTTTCATCCACTCCTCTGTCACTGGGCAGTTGGATTGCTGCCTTATCTTGGCTATTGCAAATAACGCTGCAATGAACACAGCGGTGTGTGTATTCTTTTGAGTCAGTGTTTTGGGTTGCTTTGAATAATATACCCAAAAGTAGAATGGCTGGGTCAGAAGGCAGTTCCATTCTTAATTTTTCCAGGAGCCTCCACACTGTTTTCCATAAAGGCTGCACCAACAGGGCACAAGGGTTCCATTTTCACCACAGCCTCGCCAACACATGTTATTGTTGATTTATTAATGATGGCCATTCTGACAGGTGTAAGGTGGTAGCTCATTGTGGTTTTAATTTGCATTTCCTTGATGATTAATGAGACTGAGCATCTTTTCATGTGTCTATTGGCCATCTGTATGTCCTCTTTGGAGAAGAGTTTATTCAGGTCCTCTGCCCATTTGTTTGTTTTTATTGGATTGTGCTTTTGAGGGGCAGGGGTTGTTGTTGAGTTGTCTGAGTTCTTTATAAATTTTAGATATTAACTCCTTATCAGATGTATCATTGGCCAATATCTTCTCCCATTTGTTTTATTGCTGGTTTCCTTTGCTGTGCAAAAACTTTTTAGTTTGTTTGTAGTCCCATTTGTTTACTTCTTTCTTTTGTTTCCCTTGCCCAAGGAGATATGACACACAAAAAAAACTGCTAAGAGAAATGTCAGAGATTTTACTGCCTATGTTTTCTTCTAGGGGTTTCATGGTTTCAAGTCTTACATTTAAGTATTTAATTCATTTTGAGTTTGAGTTTATTTATTTTTTATGTGGCATAAGAAGGTGGTTTATTCTCTCTCTCTCTCTCTCTCTCTCTCTCTTTCTGCATTTACCTAATTTTCCCAATATTAGTTATTGAATAGACTGTCTTTACCCGCTTGTATGTTCTTGTCTCCTGGTCATAGATTAGTTGACCATATAGGAGTGGGTTCATTTCTGGGCTATTTTGTTCCATTGACTTATGTATCTGTTTTTGTGCTAGTACCAGGCTGTTTTGATTACCATGGCCTTGTAGTATACTTTGATATCAGGTAGCATGGTTCCTCCAACTTCGTCCTTCTTTCTCAAGATGGCTGTGGCTATTCAGGGTCTTTTGTGGTTCCATATAAAGTTTGGATTATTTATCCTAGTTCTGTGAAAACAACCATTGGTATTTTGACAGAATTGTGTTGAAACTATAGATTGCTTTGAGTAGTGTGGATATTTTAATGGTGTTCATTCTTCCTATCCATGAGCTTGGTATATGTTTTCATGTATTTGTATCTTCTTTAATTTCTTTCCTCAATGTCTTATAATTTTCTGAGTACAAGTCTTTTATCTCCTTGGTTAAATTTATTACTAGGTATTTTACTCTTTTATTTTTTGATGCAATTGTAAATGGGATTATTTTCTTAGCTTCCCTTTCTGATAGTTCATTATTGGTGTATAATGGCTATTTATTCATTTATTTATTTTGGGTATTTATTCTGTATCTTGCTGCTTTACTGAATTCGTTTATCAGTTATAGTAGTTCCTTGCTGGAATCCTTAAGGTTCTCTATAAACAGTTCCTGTTATCTGCAAATAATGACCGTTTTACTTCTTCCTTTTTAATTCGGATGCCTTTTATTTCTTCTTGTCTGACAGGACTTCCAGTGCTGTGCTGAATAAGAGTGGCAAAAGTGGACACCCCTGTCTTGCTCCTGATCTGAAGGGAAACACCTGTAGTGTTTCCTGGTTGAGCATGTTAGCTGCACGTTTGTCGGGGTGTGGAGATCGCACCATATTCTCTTGCCTCCCACAATCTGTTGTTTCTTCCCATACTTTCCTTTGCCCTTATATAATAAGGTTGCCAAATTTAGCAAATAAAAATATATTACTTGGGACAAAAATAGTTACAAAGTAACAGCATGAGTCATGCTATAAAAGTTCTTCGTTTCTCTGAAATCAACATTTAAATGGACATTCTGTATTTTATGTGGCAGCCCTACTATATAACCATTTACAAACATACACATTTAGAATCCAATTATATATATTTCCTTGCATCTTAACGTTATGATGTAGCAACACCCAAGGACATCCCTCCCTCCAAGTCAATAATGTGGCTCTTTTTTTAAAAAATGACTAAGAGTCCCTGGTGCTGTTGTTCTCTAGTCTGTCCATCCACCCCACTGATGATAACAGGCCTCTAGTAAACATTGTCCCAAGCCACCCACAGTCCCCTCCTGGGTCACTGGGTTCCCTGCCTTTTCTCTGCCACCTGTAGCTCAGAGTTTGTGCTCCGCAAACCAGGGCCGGCCGTATCCAGATAGCCCTGGAAGTAACACTTCCCACTTTAAATCCATTGAACTTTTTTATATCCATTTCTTTAGGAGAAATGCTGGTGGTTAGCTTCGTTGAAAGGAAAACAAGTGAGAAACTTCAGCTAGATTTGGAGAAGAAAAGGTACTACAGATTTGGAAGATTTACTGGTCTCCCTGCTTGCTTTGTGTGGTGGCCTTTACTTGTGAAAGGAGGTGGGTTTTATTCCTGGGCGGGGGGGGGGGGGGGGTTTCTATGGAAGAAAATGTTTGGATTTTTACTGCTTTCCTCCTTTTGAACGGAGATGCTGGTCTACTCAAGAGCTACAGATAAACCAAGAGAAAAAAAGACTCCAGATCTTCTGCCCGAGAATTATGATCACGCATCAGGGCCCCACGGCCTGGACCCCCTGGGGGACCTGTGTGCATTTTACATCCCCACCAGCAATGTAGGAGAGCTCCAGCTTCCCCACACTCCCTGGCCAGCATTTGGTGGTGTCATTATCATTCTTTCTAATTTTAGCTTTTCTAACAGGCATGTGGGCGCATCTTACTGTGGTTTCCAATTGCAGTTCCCTAATGCCTAAGGATGTTGACCAGCTTTTCATTTGCTTATTTGCTATCTGAGATGTCTGTTCATGTCTTCTGCCCATTTTCTAAGTGGACTGTTTACTGGTGAGTTTTGAGATTATATATATATTTCCTGAAAAATAAAAACACACTCCCTGGAAGCTTCTTGGTCACCTTTCTTTCAATTCCGCACTGGTTTTGCAGGGACCGGGGCGGCAGCATCCAGGGCAGCATCCAGGGCAGCAGGGTCAGTGCCCAGGGGAGGGGCAGGCCAGAAAGGAAGAAAGGGAGGGACAGAGAGAAGGGAGGCTGGGTGGTAGGCGTTCTCTAATCTGTCCGTCCATACCTCTGATAACGACAGGCGTCTATTAAACATTATCCCAGCCTCCCATAGACCCCTCCTGGCTCACTGGTGAAGCCCAAAGGGGTGCCTTTGAAGGCTGTTGGTGGGGAGAGTGGTTGGGAGAAGCCTAGAGGTGCAACGAGCAGACGTTATACCCCTACATTTCTGCCTGGCCTTGGGGGTGACCTATTAAGAGCACCAGCCCCTGCCTGGAAGGGAGGAGCCAAGGAAAGTGGGTGGGTTGGATGCTCCCTATCCTCCCCCACCTGGAAAAGTGGGGCAGTTCTCAAGCTTTGTCACGTTAGGTGGGTCAGTTTGCTTCAGACTTTCCTTGGGGGGCCCTGTCTGAGAGAAGTATAAACCACAGAGGTCAAGAGCCGAGAAAACCTGGCGATGGATTCTGAAAAACAAAGGTGCCAAAGCTGGATCTCTCGGGACCGACAGTACCCAGGGGCTGGGTCGGGACAGGAAAGGCGGCAGACTGAGCTCCAAGTTCGGGGCAGAACCTATTTCTTGCCAGAAGAGAGAAGGGCAGGGAACATGCCCATCATCACCAGCGCCCCCAACCTGGGGCCTTCCTGGCCTTCTGCGCGACGACCGGTCTAGCTTTCTATGCGCACGCTCCACTGACCAGGCAACCGCAGGTTTGGGCCGCAGCGTCCAGCGGGGATGAGCAGAGCCCCGCGGGCGCCGCGCGTCACAAAGGCGGCCCGCAACTAGGCATTAAGCGTCCCCAAGTCAGGGCGCGGCCCGGGAGGTCGCCGAGTTGGCATCTGGCAACCAGGCAGGCGTGCGCGCGGTTCCTGCAGCCCCAGCGGGGCGCAGCCCGCTCCGTGAGCTGGTAAAAGGTGGGCCCCGGTGCGGGGCCGGTGAAGGCGGGAATGACGGGACACCCCAGGCTCGCGCGGGGAAGGGCGGGCTACCCTACCCGGCGGTCTCCTTCCGGAAGCTTCCCCGTTCCCGATCGGACATCCTTAGGTTTCCTTTCCGGGTGTGCAGCTCTGTGGTAAAGTGGAGCCAGCCTAGGTCTGAGAGTCCTTAGGGCAGGTTCTAATCCCACCTCCTCACTTACTGCTCCAGCGCACTGGGGGCCTTTCTTACCCTTCTAGCACCTGTTTCCCCACCTGTGAAATGGGCGGTTCACACCTTCCATATAAGGATGTCGTCCAAGTACCTTGGTGCCAGCTCACTGGCAGCGGCAAACACTGGCATAGCATTTACCGTGTGCCAAGCGCTGTTCTGGCATTTTCTGTATATCAGCTTATTTAACCCTTTCAACACTAGGAGAAAAGGATTGTTGTTACTGCTGCTCACGCATGTGGAGACCCGGGCACAAAGAAATCAGTTTGCCTAAGGTCACACATAGCAATTGACAGAACCAAGGTCCAACCCAGGAAGCTACACTGCACTCCATTGGTGCCAGTCTCAGGGGAGGGGAGGGTGGTCCCAGCAATTACACGTGACTTTTGGACCACTGGCAACTACTTTCCCAGCCCACTACACATGCTCCTCCAAAGCATCTGGTAATCCTTCCCACAAGTGACTTTGCTGGGGCGAAGGGTTTCATTTGGCCTTCAAACTGGGTTTAGCTTTCCTTGAGCACTGTCTAGGTGCCTTCCTCCAGGCTAAGTGCTGTGGAGGCTCCTAGCCTTGGGCAGTCTATACGTGATTGCAGGGACAGAACTATTCCTTCATTGGTTAAATGCTGACACACCTACTCAAAAAGAGAATGGGGCTGCCCCTCGTCTCAAGGACTGAGTGGGCCCCGTGGGAGACAAAGGCTTGGACACAGATCACACTGAGGGACGCACAGTGGCAAGAGGGGAAAGAGAATACAGAGGCAGCGGCCCTGGGAACCCACTGGAGCCCTGTGTTCTGGGTGGGGGCAAACTGCTGCCAGGTCCCATGTGGAAGTCTGGATCCAGACACAGGAGGACCAGCCGGAGGCAGGATCCCACTCATTCCATAGGTGATCGTGGGGTAATGAGGACAAAGGCACAGGAGAAGATCCCAAATAAGGTCCTCCACAGGAGCACACTGATGATGCTCATTGTCACTGTGGTGCTGGTGGGGGAGCAGGTAGAAGACAGACAGGGACACCCACCACAGACGGTTTCTGTTCAGATGACGGGCGTAGTGGGGGAGGCGTACACACAGGGATATGAATGATGCTCACAAACGTTAAATATACATCTGGCGACCACACACAAACAAAAAGATGCATGTCAAACACATTGGTAAAGTAGCTTCCAGTGGGGGTCAGTGGAGTGGGATATAGCTAGAAGGGAAAGAACGAATACATAAAGCCAAAGAGGGGTCTTGGGCAGACAAATGTCTGTCCCAAATTGAGAGCCATAATCAATTTGTCCTTCAGCACCTGAGGCTTACCACTGTGGCAGTAGGAGAAAGCATAGGACGTAGGGTCAGAAAGCCCGGCCTCTGACCTGTGCCCTGTTACTAACTTGCTGTGTGACCTCAGGCAAGCCGCCTCACCTCTCCGGGAAATCAACAAGCACATCTCCTTCAGGTCTGAGTTTTTATGAGCTACTCTCAGCTTATCTTGGGCCACGTGGTAGAATAACCAGCAAAAGCTTTATGGAGTAGTAGGGCTTAAAGCCTGAAGAATACGGGATTTTGGAGAATTAAGGAAAATGGGGGCCGTTTTCAGGCAGGAGAAACACTGAAAGCAAAAGGTCATGAAGATTTCAGCACGTGGCTATAAAAAGTCCGAGGGCTTGGTAGATGTTTCAGCCGGGTCTTAGCCCAGCTGTCCCCTGGGCCTCCCCAGCCTGGCTGGGGCACCACCCGCCATCCTACAGCCGAGTCAGAGACTTCCTGTCCTACCCACTTCTGCGTTCCCCAGTGACCATGTGTCCTCCAAAGAACTCACAACCCACCCCATTCCCACTGTGGCGCCACCCTAGTCCCAGGTTTGAGCCTGAACCCTCCTCTAAACCATCCTTGTTCCACTCCCCGAGGGTCCTTCCTAAACCTCAACACTGACCACATCACTTCTGGACATGTGACCCTTTGCCCTTCCCTGGCCCCCTGTGACCTCAGTGGAGATTCTCCACCTTGTTCTGCTGCTACACCTGTTGAATGTCAACATAGACATTAGCAATGTAGCTCAACATAGTGATTCTCATCCAGAAAAGGGGACCATGTCAGGGTTCCAAAGTCTTGGGGAAAGAGGACAATGGGGCCCCCTGGCTGCTGGGACACAGCCTGTATCACATCGTTCAGGGCCCCTTCACCCAGCATCTCCCACTGCTCCAGCTCCAGTCCCAGTGCTCCCCTCCCCTTACAAGTGAAGCTCCATACAGTTTGTCGTTCCCTGCATGTGAACACATCGTGCACGTTCACAGCTCTGTGGCTTTACACACATTGTTCCCTCTGCCTGGAAAACATCAGTTCTTCCACCACCACCACCAGACCTACGCGGTCCACCTTGCAAATCCTACCCACCCTGCAAAACCCAGCTCAGACGTCACCCCCTCTGAGCAGCCCTCTCTACTTCCTCCGTACCCACAGAGAATTCATCACCCCCTGTTTGTGCTACCCAGCACCATGAATATGCCTGAACTTCTCACTTCTCCCACCTTGCTGTCATCGAGTGCTGGCCTGCATCCCTGACAGACCCCTAAAGGACTGTGACTCCTTGCAGGTGTGGCCTGTATGGTGAACTTATTATTGCAACACCTGCACCAGCACAGTGTCTAGTGCACATGGTGCCACAGTACAAATTCGTTCAATTGGGTTTAATTTATTTAGCAGGTAATAGCTCTTCCTTTTTACTCCCCACAGAAAACGAGTGGTTGCTTTTCTTTCCTCACTTTTGGAAGCCCTGCCTCTCACACAGCTGCACTGGACACCCCGGTTCCTTGATGGATGAAGAAAGCCAACTGATGCAGCCCCAAGACCAGAGCTGCTGGGCCACTCTGCCCGATGTGTGCCTACAACGTGTTTTCTGGTGGCTGGGAGACAGGGACAGGTCCAGGGCGGCCCTTGTCTGCAGAAAGTGGAACCAGATGATGTATTCGGCTGACCTCTGGCGATACAGGACCATCACGTTCAGTGGGAGACCTTCCAGAGTACATGCGTCTGAATTCGAGTCAGCTCTTTGGTATGTTAAGAAATTTGGTCGTTATCTGGAGCACCTGGAGATCAAATTCCTGAATCCTTACAACGCTGTCTTGACCAAGAAGTTCCAGGTTACCGTGCGAGGCCTTCTCTCAAGTCTGGGCAAGAGTAACAACCGTCTGAAATCTCTTTCCATTCAGCACCTGGAGCTGGACCGCCTGGTCTGGAGGAACAGCATCAGGAGCTCGTTCATCAAAAGTCTGAGCTTCTTCTTAAAGAAGATGGGCAAACACCTGGACTATCTCAACCTGAAAGGCACCCGGCTGACTGTGGAGCAAGGCTGCCACGTTCTCAACTCCCTGAGCTACTTGAGGAATGAGAGCATGGCGTCGGAGCTCAACATTGAGGACTTCTTCAGCCACCACCTCGCTGTCTACAGCAGCCCCCAGTTCAATAAGACCATGGCCACGTTCCGCAGCCTGGTGTCCCTGACCCTGAACTACAACTGCATCTCCGACGAGCTGCTCGAGAACTTGTGTGAGAACAATGCCAGTACTCTCTGGACCATAAACATCAAATGCCACATTCATGACCCCCACGGGCAGGTCATCTGGGGCATGTCCTGGGCCAAACTGGCCAGGCATGCCACCCACCTGAAGGTGAATTTCTTCTTTGAGCGTGTCATGAAGTACGAGCGCTTGGCCCGGATCCTCCTGCAGGAGATCCCGGTCAGGAGCATCAGTCTGAGAAGCTGCTATTTCAGTGACCCTGACTGGTCCATGCGGCCCACCCTGCTAGATCTCCTGCCCACCTTCCGGCACACTCTGCAGGTAGGTATATGCTGAGGGTGGGGAATCTTTCAAGGAAGGACCGCACCAGCTTCCTGGTTTCCCCAGAGGAAAGGCCACTGCTGCCCACCCCTGGCTGGGCTCACACACACTCACTCAACCTTCAGTAGAGATCCTGACCAGACTAGGCCTCCCTGGCCCCATGAAACCACAGCGGACAACAAAACGGGCCGCTCACTTCCTACACGTGCAACACAAGGAATTTTCTGGTTGACTATCAACCAAGGAAAGCTCCTATACCCCCGGCTCAGAGATGCGAGGCCTGGTCCAGAAGGTGCATCTACAGGCGAGTGGCAGGTCTGCAAGCCCCTTCCTACCTTCCCACAGGGTCACAACAGGCAGGAAACAGTGTGACTTCAAACCAAACCAAGAGCCAGATTTGAGCCAAGTCACTGAGGGGCGTAGTGGTGTGGTCTGTTCCATAATCTGGCAGCCCCCCATTTCTAAAATCAGGATTATTTTGTCCCTCCTAAAGACCTCACTCACAGAAGGTTGTGATGATTGACATTGATAGGTACCAATAAATACTGCTAACAGGGACTGCGGAGTGCTAATAGCTCACCTGGTACCTGCATAGCCCCCTAGTGGGCGGGCAAGCAGCATTTCATTTGTGCTACAGAAGAACTTGTGGTCTGGTGGCCTGCCCACAGTCACCTGGGACCAGGACCTTGATTGATCTGGACTCTAAATACGTTGCCTCCAAACTCCAAGTTTTGCAAATTTGGAGGAGCCCACCTTCATCTCCAATCCCTTCTTCTGTGACCTACGTGGCCAGGGCATCTTATCTAAAGGCCTCGAACCACGACGGCTCTCAGGTCCAAAGGCAGGTCATGGAAATGTTACAGAATGATCCAGCCAGTCCCGGCATCTTTGCCCACGTATGTTTTCCCCTTTGGTGCTTTTCCAGAAGTTAACTTTTGAGTTCAACAACAATCATGAGTCGCTGGACAAGGAGCTGCACCTCCTCATCTTATCCTGCAGAAAGTTGTTTTACTTCAAAATCTGGGCTTTCCTTGATGTTAAGTTTGTGGAGCGGATCCTGAAGAGTCAGGAGGAAGGGCAGTGTGCCCTGCGCACTCTCAAGGTAAGAAAGAGCCCCCTGGGGCGGCTGCTCAGGGATAGAAGGGGCACCAGGCCCCACAGCGCAGACGTCCAGCCATGCCGCTGTGGCGCTGGGACGGAAGTCAGAGATGAGGCAGGACTGGGGGCAGTCATATCGCCTGAGTCTGTCCATCGGAAATTAATAGTTTCACCAAAGGGAACCTGGATTCTGCCTTAGTGGTTGAGTCTGGGCTTTTCCCGACTCCACCAACCGTGGTGCGTGTGCCTCACTCAGATCGTTTCCGGGGCCTGAATGATGCAGTCACGGTGTGTGTGCACGGCTGTGTTTCTCTGTTGGCACAGGTGAGAATTTACACGAACAGATATGAGACAAATGAAGAGGACAGGACACTGCGGGAAATTTACCGGAAGTACAGAAAGCTGATCGATTCAGAGCTTAACTATTTTGTCATCGCCTACCCCATGATGTAATGAGCACTCTCCAGAGGAAGAAAGCTAAGGAGCACTTTGAAGTTGAAAACCTGGTTCGTATAGAAGGACACTTGGGGCTCCCCTCCCCCACCCCTTTTCTTCTCTCTCTCCTTTTGGCCAGGTCCACACCAACATGAATACCCCAGCCAAGGCTGGGACTGCTGGGGATGGGAAGGCCCCAGGTGACTTTAAAGTGCTATATTTATCAACTATCCAGGGGTAATTTCTCGTTTTGTCGTTTGATTTTGATTTTTGACGCCCTCACTCAGCCACAGAGCTAAAAGTGCAAAGCTTCTCAAAGCAGTTTCCTGCGCTGACCCCTGCTAACCTGCGCACCTGAAAAAGTGTAACGAGCCGTGGAGCAAATGGGATCGTGTTTTCCGTTCACTGCCATTATCAGTTCAGAAATGCTTTCTGTTCTGGCTGGCCCTCAGGTCGGAGCCTCCTGACACTGACCTTGGTCGAGTCTGATCTCAGATGAATGGAAACCCACCAGCATGTCCTCCAACAAAGCAGGGAGATTCCCACTCTTAGAAGAAGACTGCTAAGAGCTGGAACTCCCTCCTACAGAGGGAACTCAGCCCCTCATTTATCAGTATTGTGGACGAAGAGCTCCAGCACCTCCTTTTCTTTTTCTTTTAATCTTCACTCAAGGATATGTTTATTGATTTTTGAGAGAGAGAGGAAGGGAGAAAGAAGAAAAGAGAAACACGGATGTGAGAGGGAAACATTGACTGGTTGCCTCCCACACGGGCCCCCAATGGAGATCAAACCCGCATCCTAGGCGTGTGCCCCGATTGGGAGCCAAACTCACAGCCTTTCGGTGTGCGATGACGCTCCAATCAACCGAGACACGCAACCAGGAGGTAGCACTTCCTTGTCTCACGTCTCCTCGGTTCTCGTGTTCAGGCAACATGGTGCCCTGCCCTCAGGTGTGGGCAGAACTGGAGGTGGCCATTATGCTCATATTTACAAAGGAATTGTAATGTCGTGGGGAAATGTCCCCCAAGTGATGCTAAGTGAAAAAAGGCAGGGCCCAAAACTATATTTAGTGTAATATAAATCATACAAAATACATACAGGTTTTTTTTTTTCTTTGAAAGCATGGAAGAAATACACCAAAAATGTTAACAGTTATATCTGAGTGGTGGAATTATAGGTAGCTTTAATTTTCTTTTTTACGCTTCCCCATAGTTTTCAAATTTTCTACTATAACCGTATGTTATTTTTTATAATCGGAAAACAATCCAGTGTGTTTTGAATAGGGAGTAATTATAAACTCCCGAGCCCAGGTCATAGGGATGCGTTGCTCCTGGTCTTCTGAGGTTTTTGTGCAGGTAGTTGTGTATAGGGTTTTTTTCAGTAGATAGAAATTAATAAACCTCAGGATACTTTGACAAGTGTCTCACTTCAGATTTTGTGGCCTCTTTAGTAGGCTGTGTCCATATTTATGCTCAACTTTTTAGGCCTCTGTTAAAGTTCACACAGATTTCAACTTTCCCATCACGTCCACATTGGCTGTCTCATCTGAATGTCCCTGCAGTGCTTCTGGGTAGACACGGCTCCTGTCCCACAAACGTTCAGGAAAGGTGGCCCCTAGCAAGGGAAATAGGGCCTCGCCTGTGAAGAGCTCCCAGGTCTGATGGGAGAAGACACTCTCAAGTGTCATAGCTGAAACCGGCAGGAGCCCCGAGAGCCATCTGGCTCCATGTGGACCACGGAGGAGGGAGCTGGCTTGATGTGAGAAGGAGCCTCCCCTGGAATCCAGAGCACCTGGGAGACGGATTGATTGACGGGTGTAATGATTCACAGTGTACACCTGTTCTGGTTAGCTTCCTTTCGCCCTCAAGCACAGAATCTAAGGACAGAGGATCTTTTATGGAAAGCATGTTCATTCAAATGTTATTTATGTTAACACGTTTTCATAAGAGAGTTGATTTGTTTCACAGTTTTGCGGATGTCTTTCATGTCTGGGTTAACAGTAGACAGCTGGGTTCTCGTTGCTGCTCCGGCGGTCTGTTCAGGATCACAGACCACCTAGCCCCTGGAAGACTTCGCAGGGAATGCAAGGGAAACGTCGCAATGTCTTGATATCGGTGTTAAAGTAGCCTTGACCCCTGTGGATTCCCAGAGGACATGAAACAGGGTCAAGACCTTGGGAAAACACAGGGCACGCGAGTTTTCCGAACCCACAAGTTTTTCAACAAGTGTCCGCTTTTTAAATTACAACATTCAGAGGCCCTGTGGTAGAAGGAGACAGCCCAGACTTGTGACCTGTGTGGCAGCTTCTTATCCTTGCCTGTCCCCCTCCTCCAGCACAGAGCAGGAGGACAGGACACTGTCTCCCACATGCCCGCTGAGGTTCCTCCCCGCTGTTGGGAGGACCACGGCCTGGGAGACCTGCAGCGTGTCCTTATCTGTATTTATGAGCCGCTGATGCAGTCTGACTCCCTGGTGCCTCCCTCAGCTGTGGATGGAACTGATGAAGCCCTGAAGACGCACATTTCCAAGTGTATAAGGAAAGCAGGGCGGTGATCGAATTGAAGCATGAACCATTGCCCCAGGTGCATATTTACCCCTTTGCACACGTTACCCAGCCGGCTACTTCAGAGAGGGACCGATGGAAATTCTTCTTTGCAATTTGAAGCCACAGAATCTTGTGGGTCCGTTGGCTAAACACCACACATGGTGAGAAATGTTCATGGCTTCCCTGGGCGGCACTTGGAAAATTAACCTAATTCCTACTCGTCTACATTTGCAAAGTTGCAGATTTAAGAAAACACCATCTAGACGCCCACACAGAAAAATCTTAAATGTTCAGGTGGGATGTAAGGACCTCGAGAGAGTCGGTTTTCACCGTTCACTGTGTCTCCCCGCCTAGAACTGGGCCCGACGCAGGGGAGGCGCTCCGTCCTTGTTAAATGGTTTAAATTGAGATCTTGCTGAGGTGCGATTTCACCCCGCTCCACGGTGAACAGTTGTGTCAAAGTAATGTTTTATTCGTTTTGACCCATCTCACTGCTGTAGACAAATGCTTTTCGTTGAAGAGGCCCATGAGAGCACGTCCATGCCACTAACGAAACTCTGAATTAGCTCGGCCAGCTCTGTCATGTACTGGCAGACCATGGCTGGTAATACAGGGCCTTTTCAGCAGGAAGCTACCTCCCACGCCTCCCACCTCCCTTCCCCCACCACTCCATGCCTCTTCTTCACGGATAAAGAAAACAAGGCCCGGGGAGGGGAGGGGAGGGGAGGGGACTCCTGTACTATTCCTAGGTGACTCACTAGTGAAGCTGGGACCAAAAGCATGTCTAACCCCAAAGACCTCATGCTCAAGAATTTATCCAGTCTCTTTCCCTCCAATCTGTCCCCAGGGAAGCCTTCTAAGTCACAGCCTAAACTTGTCACTCACATACGTAATCAATGACTTGCTCATGACTGAACAAGACAACCTTAAAGAAATACAGGGAACAAGTGGATTGGAGAGATTGCTGACCAGGGGCTGGCCCCCTCGCCCTGTCCCCAGTCTCTGACTGACTAAAGCAAAAGCCTGGGGCCCCACCCCTCGCCCCTAGTGTATTTCGGCAAATGGGCTCTAGGGCCCGCTCTCCCACTGCCTCCTGGAAACCCCTTTTGTAGCCCCTGCCCTCATACCTGCCTTTCCCCAGAAACTGGTTTGAACATGACTACAAGGTCTTACAAGGTGTGACCCCTGCCCACCTCACTGCTCTCAGCTTGTACCACCTTCTTTCCTCTGGTCACCTGGCCTTTTTTAGCTACAAAGGACAAGTGGGAGTGCTTTCCCCAGATGCTCACGTGAACGCCGCCCTCTTGTCCACCTTGATCTCAGCTCAGTGTCAGCTCGTCAGAAAGGCCTCCCTCCACCCAGTCTGAAGTGGCAGCCTGTCCAGCCACGCGTCTCAGACCGCCCTGTCTACTTCCATCATGGCCCTTCCCACTGCCTGAAATGGCTTTGCTGTGCGTGCATACCACGTGCCCCAGGGCTCAGCTCCACGGGGACCAGGAGCTCTGTCTGATTCACCTCTAATCTCGTGCCCAGCACAGTTCCTGGCACTGTACGTTGTGGCCCAGCAGGTACTTGGCATATGAATTAGTAAATGAATGGGCCCCCCTCCGCCCCCCCCCCCACACACACACGCCCTTCAATGCCGCAGGCCTGATGTGCAACAGATGGGAGCATGCTGTGGCTGACTGCCTGCAGAAGCGAAGGGGTCCCTGTGCAGAGGAGGCACTGGCGTCTGCATCAGCTTCTCTACAGGGATCATGATCCAGTTACACAACAAGCAAACCCTGCCTGCTTCAAGAGAGTAGTCTTCCCAACTTTCACATTTTTAAAAAGATTTGCCAAAATCCATGGGTAAATTTTCGGGTAAAAATGCTTTGAGATCCAATTAAGCATCAGAAACTCATTAGCCCTGCGACCTCTGTAAGTCGTCCTGAATCCTGCCCATGTGATCACTCCATCCTCAATTCCCACCCCCGCAAATTGGAGATAACAGCAGTCCACATGGTAACGGTTGCCGTTAAGTGCTGGGATTACCAATAGGCCATATAACAGGTCCTCCTTGGTTTCAATTTAAGGTTCTAACACTCTTTATCGGACCCACAACCAGGTCCCCTGGAAACAGATTTGGCTCTTTGAGATCCCTGCCTTTGTGTACGCCACGCCACTCCCTGGAATGTCCCCCTTTCTCACAGACAGCAAACGTCTATGCCTGCGTCAAGATCGCTCTCAGGGATAACCCCCACCCCCACGCCCCTCTCGGTTAGCCCACTTGTCCCGTCGAGTGACAGGACCAATGAGTTACAACTCTCTCGGGTGACCTACTGGGAGTCAGTGAGCAGAAAGGGGACTGTGTATGAGGATGCTGAGTGTCTCACAGAACCTGGGGCCTCAGAAACCACCTGTGGCGGAGGAAGGGAGAACTGTAGGGAGTTTTCTTTTTTCTCCTGGGCTCCAGCTTCTACTTTTTCTCCTGCTGCAAACTGGCCTCCTGCTTCCCACCCACATGGCAGGCAGCAGCTGCATCTGCACTCCAGAGCCTACATCTGTTCTGTTCGAGGGAGCCGCTAGGTGGAACTGAGATCTCCTCGTCCAGACCCTTGTCTTCTTCCTCCAATACTCGGCTGAAATTGCTTTTGGCCTCCCCTCCAAGGACTAACCAGGCCAGACCTTGCTTAGCTTCTGAAACCAGATGAGACGTGGGGCAGGCGGGGGGGGCGCGCATTCAGGTGTTGGAGGAAACACTCTGTATACAGTTGTCTGACCACTCTAGTGATACAAAATAATGTTGAAGGTAGACTGTAATTAAACAAACCTACATACAAAATTTTTTAAAAAATTTCTTTTGGCAAAGTGTCCCTGGCGATTGCCTAATTGTCAAATCTAGAGGATGCTCTTCCTTTCTTAGCTGATACGCTGGAGCATTTGATCCATGGACCCCAGTGCCTTGAAACTTTCTGCTTTGCTGCCCGTGACACCATGCTCTCTCCCCCAGCCCCTCGGATGTTCCTTCTTAGTCTGCTTGTGGGACTCTTCTGCACTCAGCCTGGAAGGACTGGTGTTTCCCATGCTCGAGCCTCACCCTCTCTCCATGCACTTTAAAATCTCATGCATCCCACGGCTCTACCACAGCCTCTCTGGTTCTCCCAGCTTTCTGGATACAGATAGACCTTTTCTCCCACCACAGGGTCCTCACTCTCCGTGAGCTCGATTCATGACCAGGGACTTTGTCTTGTATGGTGGGGAGCTCAGACTGCCATCTCGGAGTTCCTATTGATTCCTTGTAGGTTTTGTAGCTTTGGGTGCCTGTACGTGTCGTCAGTAGGATATAAGAACTCCAGTCGTTACAGTTACCCAAATATGATCCTGGTCCCTTGGGAGGGTGTCTCTAGACTTAGTGAGCCCAACTCTGGCACCTCCAGATCGGACCCAAGCGGTGGCAGCGGGGGAAGGTGATGGGACGTGAGTGCTCTGGGTAAGGACAGATGCAGCCAACAGAGTCCAGGGTACAGAGAAGGACCCCGACAGAATCCTGGAGTGGGGGCCAGCCTTCCTAGACTTTCCCAATGAGCTGAATGCTGTGCAACTTGGAAGGATTCCCACCGAGTGCTGCTAACAAAGCCACTGAGGATGGAGAACTTTGATCCCCTGCTCCTTTAAATTATGTTGATTTCAAACAAATTCAACTCTGGTTCTATTTAAAGATGATTAAATGATACAGCATTTAAATTGTTTTTTCTCTCTCATTTTTGGCAACAGTTTGGGCCTTCCTTCCTGCCAGATGATCCTGTACCAACACCGAGATGCTCATGCCCCCACCCACCCCACTGTCCCTTTAGTAAGGCCTTCTCAACCATATTTCTCAGTGTCTAACTCCTGATGGGATCAGTGCTTCTGGAAGGATCTGGTAAACTCGCCTTGGATGAGATGTTAATAGTTGATAAATCTTGTATCTTTATCTCATCTGCTAGACTTAGAGTATTAGGTTGAGAAAACCCATATTTATCATCGAATGGATTTGGACCTCAGTCTGGATGCCCCTCCACTACTGCTGGATGGCTTTGGGCAAGATGCTTAAACTCCATCAGTCTCAATGTTCTCACTCCTTAAAACGGGGCTACTACCTGCATTTCGGGGTGTTTGTGACAATCAAGCATGTTGCAGTATCTCGAAGCCTTGACACTTAGTAGGTGGTCCTGAAATATTATCAAGTTGTTTTCCAAGATAGTTGTGCCAATTTACGTTGCTATAATTACCTACATAATTTCTGTTTGCCCTCGTTAGACTGCAGGACCCCAGACACTGGTCCTAGTCTCCATCTTTGGTGCTGAACACAGCATCGAATGCCTAGTAAGTTCTCAATGAATGTTTGTTGCCTGACATAAATGGTAGTATTTTCAGGTATATTCTGAAGATGCTTTAAGCCTGACTAGGTTGTTCTGATTTCTCTTGCAATGGGGGCAACTGAAGTTCAGGGAGGATGAGTAACTCTTCCAGGATGTCACCCCTGGTAATCGATGGAGCTGGTCTGAGCCAAGTCTAATGGCAGAGCCTGTGGCCTTAATGCACCACTGAGCCTGCTCGCCTCTCAAAGCTGTAGAAACAAGGAAGGGTTCCCCCCACCCCAGTCTTTAACCCTGCTTGCCACATCCTTTGGCATAGGCCTCATAATCCTGTGAGGTTAGCACAAACTCTGAGGTCTGTCCTCTAAGCTTGGACCCTTCCAAGTCACAGCAGAAGAGCCCCTGGAGACTTCTCAAGAGAGGGAATGGGGAGGGCTGCCCATTTGCTCAGCTCTTGAGAGGGACCTGGGTGGGCAGGTCACTGCACAGATCGGCGTGAAGCTGATGCTCTTGACCTCCAAGAGGGTTTCTGCATCCCAGGTTAGAAACAGTGCTTGCTGACAGCATAGAGTCTCTGGACCATGGAACACTTCAACTGCAAACCTCCTGGGAGTCAGGCCCATGTCCTGTACTGACTGTTTTTGTGTCCCAAGACAGGGAACGTTAAAGATGGGAAGGGCTCTGGGCCATTTAAGCCAATCTTCTCACTTTACAGGTCACCGTAAGAGGGGGAGGGACTTTCCTGGCAGTGTCAGAGCTAGAAGCCAGGTCTCCTGACCCAAGGCCACCAGAGCTTTGCCCAACAGCAAATGGACATCCGATAAGCTTTGGGAACTGGATGTTAGCGCCAAGCGCGGCAGCAGCTCCACACGTGGAAGTGCTGAGATGGTGAGCCCCATACTTAGAAGGTGCTCTTTGAATGCTAGAATGAATGAATGAGCAGTTTCCCATAGCAAAAGTCTTCCGTGGACGGTCACCAGGTGCATCCTTGAGCGGCTGGGACTCAGCAGAAGGCAGCCAAGCTACAAGCAGAATTCTCTTTGGGAAGAAAAATAGTAGGTATAGGTATATGGAAATGGCTTGGTGAAAATTTTTAAAGAGGTTATGTAACCATTAAGATAATTACAGAGGTGATAGAGCAACACGGAAAACTACTTGCAGTGTACAATTAAGGAAGAAAACAATGACATGAAATTGAGCCTATGCCATGGGTACGACTGCAGATTATGCGGGAAAGGAGCAGAGGACTATTACAAATGGCTCACATTTACTGGAGGGCCAGCCTCTGTCTGAGGCCCTTCACACCGCGCCCGGTCCGTGAGGGCGGGGCCCCTGGAGAACGCGCACTCAGGATGTCTGACTCTCGAACGTACTCTCAGCCACTGACTTGAATCCGTGGCAAGGAGTGGTGTCTTTTCTTTTCCTTCACCGTTGTTTGAGCATTTTTAAAAAGTACTCCAAACGATCATTAGCTGCTCTGGAAACCCACACCAAACTCACACTCTGTTTACACTCAGGAAAGAAAACCAAATCCAGAAACCCTTTGGGCAGGGTGGTGCTACAGGGCTCGCTCCTCCCCGCTGCGGGGAGACCTGCCTGTGGAGCCCAGCAGCCCTTTCCCAAGCTGCCACTCCTGGGACTACAGTCACTGGGATCTGAACACACGCTGGGCACCCTCCATAAGCCGCCCCCAGCCCTGTCAGTCCCGACGCTTCCAGCCTTCTCAGTGTCACTCAGAGTGCCTCCTGCCAGAGCCACCCACCCCCCAACCGACACACGGGCCCACTGGTGCCTTCAGCCCTCTCCAACCTGTGGACCAGAATCATCCTCCCACTGGCCCCCCAGACGACAGCAACCTGGCCCACCCGCTCCTCAAGCCCCACAGCTGAACTGACTTTCTAAGAGCTGCAGCTACCCTTTGTTTGCCTGTCCTGTCCTCTCCCTTTCAGCCAGAAGGAAGAGGCCCGGAGAGCCCTCCACAGGTTTCGGAAAGCTTACGGGGACTCCCGACCCAGGCCCGCTCTTCTCTCATCTGCATTCGGTAAGACTTGATAGGCTTCCTGGGAAGCGGCCAGGGTCTAAGTCAGCTGTCGTATTGTTTTCAGGGGAAAAGGAATCTTGAGAGCCAAGAGACATGTTTACATCCCCACTCATGAGTAAGATGGGCGTGGTCTGAATAAGGGGTCCAGCCCAACTACTGAACCTCACTTCAGTGAACCTCAACTAAAATGTCTTGGCCCCCTCTCCCTGGGCTCCAAGTCCTGTGATAGTATCAGAATGGCCTGTGCTAGCACATGGACTGTAACGGTTAACCAGCCACAGCAGCAGCAGCAGCAGCAACAGCAGCAGCACAAACCCCTGCACCCAAATCTCGGCTCCAAACAGGCTGGAACCCTGGCCTGACTGCAAGTGCTGCCTGGTTGAAATGAGAGCTCAGTGCTACTATTTTATGACATTGATTTAATGAGCATCTGAACTGTCCCGACTTTTAGCAGACAGTGTCGGGGTGGAGGCCCTGCACCCAGTCCCCGAGGTCGTCCCCCTCCCGTAGCGGGATGGACTTCCTCATGTGCTGACACAGCACTTCGTCGATGTAGATGGTGTTTTCTTTGACCTGGATCTCCTCCTGCAGGGTGAGCTGTCTGCGATTCAGCCGTTTCAGCTCCATCTGAGCTTGGGCTAATGTCTCCTTTAACCTAGAAGAAGAGGAAGGACATAAGGGAATCATTTATCACTCCACCTCACTTTTTCTGCGGGGAAGACTGTATTTGTGCGTTCGGTGCAAGAGGCCAAATTGGCGTGTCCTCCCTGTCTCCTCAAGACAGAGATTTTGGATGGGTGGCCTCGGGCCAGAGTCACAAGATAGACAACTCCACGAACTGCCAACATGTAAAATTATACATTTTACCTAAACATCTAGATTTGGACTTCTTTAGAAAAATTTAAACACTAGAATCCACTTCCTGCATAGCAGCAATTGGCTGGAGCTAACAAGGAACCCCTTGGCTGTCCTCTAGAAAGGAACCCCTCAAACATCATAGACACAGAGTGCTCATGCCAGGCAGGCTTCACCCACAATGGCACAGCCTGGCCCTGTTCGCAATCCGGATGTAAAAGGATCCCCAGTGGCCCTCCACCTCCTGGCTGCCAGCCTACCTTGCAATGTTGTGGTTGATCTCATGAACCTCCTTGATCAGCCTATACTGGGCCACATCGCGACACAGCTCCACATTAGGCCGATGTGTCCTGGTCTCCAGGCGTGTATGAGCCAACTTGGCAGGCCCTTCTTGGTCAAGGATGGCTTTTTCAAGGACTGTAACATTTTTCTCTTGGGAAGCAATCTCTTCCATGACCTTAAAAAAGGATTAGAGTAGGTGAGGCCAGACTGTTCCTCAAAACTCAACAGCCGGCACTCTTGGGGGTCTCTTGGGATCATGTAAGCTAGGAAGAAGGGATCTCAGATTTCTACCCACGCAGGGCCCCAGAATGAATCTGATCTCTCTTCCCTACAGCGGTGGCTGTTGATAGGCAAGGCAACTCCCCCAAACTCAGAACTTCACAGATGGAATGGACGTGACAGGCCATTGTTTCCTCATCTCCTTCCCAAATGCTGGGAATTCCCTGGAGAATGCCCTCAGCAAAGGCTGGAGGCTGCCCGTCTGCCTTGGGACTGAGCACCTTTGCATCAGGAGCAGAAAGCTGCCTTTTTCCTTAGCAGTCCACTCACCAGCACTCATTCTGCTCCCTGGAAGCCCGAAGAAAGAGTGTGCGCAGTTCAACCCTAGCTGTGTCGGTTCCTTTGAAGGTGGCTTTGTGCACAGCAAAGATTGCTTAGAAGTTACTTGGGCTTTTAGATTAATATTTAACTAACATTTTTATTTCTTCCTTAAGCTTTAAAAAAAAAATCCTTTATATCATGGAGATTTCCAAATACACACAAAAGTAGTTAGTATTCACTCACGGTCAGTTTACACAACGATCAATACACGGTCGATCCTGTTCCATCCACAACCCCTCTCTCCACCCCTGCCCACAGCTTATTTTAAAGCAAGTCCCAGATATCAGTTCAGTCTCAAACACTTGAGTACATATTTCTAAGACATAAGGACTCTTTTATTGTCTTTTAACATAACTGCAGCACTTTGGTCTCTCTCCCTCTCTCACACACACACACATACATGAATGATTCTTTAAGATTATCTAATATCTAGTTTCCAAATTTCCCTGATTGTTCGAATTAGAATGCAAATAAGGTCCACACATTGCATTTGATTTTCTTAAGGCTTTTTAAAACATTTCTTCAGCTTTCCTTATGTTCAGTTCACTGATGCTATACAATTTTTAAATTTAGCAAATTTAACAATCACTTTAAATTGATTCTGATTAATGGTTGCTTGCACTTCAAGCCTGGTTAAAGCCCTTGAACATTTATTTAAAGCAGCATTTATAAATTGGATATATAACATATAGCATTTATAAATTTCATATACAATTTTTAAAAACTACTTAAGCTGTTTTATCAAACAAGGTTTTCTGAAGTTCTTAAAAACTCTCGTCAATCTAGTAAACTAGTAAAAATGATTAATCTTAAATTCTCAAATATTTTAACTTTGTCTTCAAACTTCAAATTTCGACTAAAATCACAACCTAAATTATTTACTTACATATTTTGTTATAATTTTTAAAAAACAGGCCAAATTCCCTTAAGTTTTACAAATATTTAAAATATCTTAAACACACAGACTGCTTAAAACAAAACTACAAATACTATGGGTTAAATCAAGAATTAGCAAACCATGACCTATGGGCTGAATGCAATCTGTTTTTATACAGACTGTTTTGGTACAGGCTAAAATAAGAATGTTTTTTAAATTAATGGAGTTTAGGGTTTTTTTTTTAATATTTTATTTAATTAATTTTAGAGAGAGGAGAGGAAGGGAGGGAGAAAGAAAAGGAGAGAAACATCAATGTGTGGTTGCCTCTCATGCGCCCCCTACTGGAGGCTGGGCCTGCAACCCAGACAGGTGCCCTGACTGGGAATCAAACTAGCGACCCTTTGTAAATTAATGGACTTTAGTTTTGAGGGCAGTTTTAGATTTACAGCAAAATTGAGCAGAAGTCTAGAGTTCCCACATACTCTCTCTCCCCTAACACAGTTTCCCAGTATGAACATCTTCTATTAATGTGGTGCCTTTGTTATAGCCAGTGGACCAATATGTATGCATTATTATTAACTAAAGTTCATAGCTTACATTAGGGTTCAACCTCTGAGTTGTACATTCTATGGATTTTGACAGATGTGTGACATGTACTACTGTTACCATATCATACGGAATAGTTTCACTGCCCTAAAAACCCCTGAGCTCCTTTTCATTCCTCCTCTCCACCCAGCCCACATCTGAAGCCCTGACAACCAATGACCTTTTTACTGTTTCCACACATCACGCAGTTGGAATCACACAGTATGAGTCATACAGTACAGGGAACCTATTCCCGTGGAATGCTGAATGTAGCTCAGCTCTGATTCTGAAAACAGACAGATGCTGTTCGCCGGTACGCAGGAAACAAACCCACAGGTCTCCAGTGGGGAATCAGGCCTCCATTGTACCTAGGCCACTTTGAGACTTGCTCTTGCTAAAGACTCCCTCACCCTGAATTGAGGCAACAAATGTTTCCTGCATATCTCTAAAGTAACTTCCTAAAATCTATGCTAAACCTCCCAAGTTTGGGTATAACCAGTTCAACCACTTTCCCCTTTACATTTGCAAATGACCTTTATCTTGAAGAGATTAGCAACATTCTTTCCTTTGTTATGGTAACCATCTAAAGTGAACCTGTGCATAGTAAATGAGGACCCTCCTTGATGTAATCTACCTAGAATATCAATAAAAGCCTGTGGAGGCAGGGGTCATGGCCCTCTCTCACCCTCTCTTTCTCTCACTCAGAGAGCAGCCAAGCCAGCTCTCTCTCTCTTCTTCCCTCTCCCTCTCCCTCTCTTTCCCACTTAGAGAGTGGTCGCACTGTCCCTTTTTCTCCACTGGATTTCTTTAGTCTGTGTGATTTTGTTCATTGTCACTTGTCCGGAGACATAGGACAAGCATCCACAACACACGGACCCACGGATGGGTCCACATCATCTGGCGCCCAGGAACAGGGACCCAGGACTACGAGTCGCTGTTGTGGACAACACACCAACGTGGTAGGAGTGTGTGCATCAGCCCAGGTAAGGGCAGACGACACCCAGGATTTTCGGTAAGGTCGTAGGGTGTGTTGGATTTCAGGGAAAAAGGGATTTCTTCCTAGGTCGCCCTCTCTTGTGACCGCTTTATCTCCACTTTACCTCCGTACCCTCTTTAGTAAGCAGGAGCCTTGCTCTCTCTCCCAAGCATCTGCTGCAAATTTCACGGGCACGGGTCGAGCAGTTAAAAGCTATAAGGGCGCTCGCCACTAGAAGTCTCCCGTTACAGGATGAGCTGGTATCATGGACCGGGTTAGAACACTAGGTTTTCCACCAGCCACAAGCAAAAGTCCATGCAACGAGAAGGCACACTGTAAAAACATTCACAAACCCATCCCCGCGGCACAACCCCCAACGAGGTCTAGGCTTGGGAGAAAGAGCAAAGACTTTCCCTCTAATCAACTTTGAAAACAGCAGCTAGGTACTGAGCTATTTACAAGCATTTCAGCAAATCCTTTCTTTCAAGCCGCCTCTTGCGACCCTTTTGATTTTGCCTTTTCCCTCTGTCCACCTGCATAAGGAAAAACGGATAGTGAATGAGTGCTTTGGCTTCTACTGGACTCCGAAGATCGCTTTCCAGAAAAATTTAGTGTTAGTCACAGGTTTTGTATGAGAGCTTTTGGCATTTGCCAAGCTCCGAACATAAAAGGCACTTCCTCCCCTCGGCTCGAGAAATCGGGTGTTCCCACGTGAGTCGGAACCTTGCGAAGGTGTCTGGGATCTACTCCCAAGATGTGCAGGGGCCTTATAGGGACCTCCAAAACGACTTAATCTAACTTCTGGCTTGTCCGGGAAAGCGCGATATAAAGGTTGGTCACCTAGCGCTTCGAGCCCCCCCTCCCACCCCCACCCCGCAGTCCTAGATGCCTGGGGAGAACCCAAGACCCATAAGCAGGGTTAGGGTACAAGACCCTCTCCCTGACCGTCTCTCACCAACAGCACATTTCGACCCACCACACTATACTCCCTAGTAGCTAACTAGTTAGGGTTCACAGGCGGCGGGGTCTGGAAAGGACAACAATTGAAAGTGAATAGGAACCTTTTAATAACCAATGGGCTCTCCTAAGGAACAGGAGCAATGTTTTAGGTCAATGCAGCAGCTTTTAAAGGCTGCTGGATGTCTCCCAGATAAGGGATCTTTAGATTTGGAAATATGGGGAAAAGCAGGGCAGAGAAGCCCTCATAATCAGGAAAGCTTAGACAAAGAGAAGGGATCTACGTGCGCTGGCCAGGCCCTCTTCGCAGGTCGCCCCAGCTGCAGCAAGCATCACAGCCCTGCCAGGTGAGCCCAGTGGGGGCACGGGTGTGCGCGAGCTCACAGCACAGCAGGGCTGGGTCTCTCTGCCAAGGACCGGCAGCGCCGTGGGTTGGGGGGGCAGATTTGGTTCCCCACCCTTCCCCTCCCTTCCCCTCCTCCCTGTGCGCACCAGTGCCGGGCGCAGTTCAGACCTCCAAAGTCCCGACTGCTGGGACACAGTCCCCTGCTGCTGGGGTCGGTCCGCCGCCGCTGAGGTGCGGTGCCTACCCACCAGGTCCACCCCCCAGAGCCGCAGTTCCACGCAGCACAGTGCCTAGCAGCAGACTTAGAACTGGTGCAGACAGCATGTCTGAAGGGGAGTTCCAGCCGGGTCATCCCTGAGATAAGGAACAACAACCTCCATGCTTCGGGAGGCCCCAGCGCACTTAATTTTGAAAAAGGGATTTCTATTTTGTTTACATTTCTACAACTGGAATAGGGGGCATTTCTCAACCCTGAAAAGGTGTGTAGGCTCTTAAATGTTTTAGTCCAAATGGGCAGGTTGGACGAATTCAGCCTTACTTCCTTCCCGCCCCACTTAACATGTGGGGCAGAAACTTCTTCACTCTGGGGAGTGCAAATCACCCTACTCTAGGTGTTAACCCCAGAGGGTTGCAACCTCAAATAATTTGGCAAACAAATGTTATTCACTATCCCCCTATTCATTTCATAATATACTCTTTAAGTCAAACGTTGGGCAATCTAATCAGACTTAAGTTTTTAAAGACTTATTATGCTTATTTTGGAGTGTTAATGTGGATTATGTATGTTGTAGAAAGTGCAAGCAAGTCATGGTCTGTCAGGAAAAAATTTAAGAAGGTGAAGGAAGAAAGTGTAGGATTGTGAAGGAGAAGGGTAAGAAGGAATAAAAGAAAAATATGGACACCACATTCATGTGTGACATGGGAAGGAAGGACATTCGAGTGAGCAACTAAAGAAGGGAAGTGGATGTGGAAAGGAAGTAAGAGCTAAGTCTTTGAAACACTGCAAAGTCTAGACCTAGGAAATACCAGGTCCTGAGAACAGTAGAGTAATTAACTCGCTGCTCAAACTCACTGCAGCTGCAGAAACAGCAGGTGCCTGTCTTTCCAAGCAGACACTAACTCAGGTGCTCTATAGACCACTCCCCTCAGTGGGGAATCAGCAAAGAATGTTAGAGCTTGAGGCCTTCAGCCACCTGGGCCATCCCTAAGAAATCAAGACTAATAATGGCCTAGAATATATTGCACAAACCACTTAGGCTTTCTTAAGAAAAATGGGGTATTCAGTATAAAACAGGTATCCCCTATAATCCTACAGGTCAAGCAATTATTGAAAGAGCTCACCAAACCTTTAAAACATTATTAAATAAACAAAAAAGGGGAGAGTCAGAAAATATTCCCCAGGAATTTAACCATGCTGGCAATATATACGTACAATTTTTTGAATTGTGATGATAACTTAAAGTCTCCCATAGACAAACACCTTGTGCAAAACAAGGCTCGAGGCCCTCACCCCTTGGTCTTATACAAAGACCCAGTAAGGGAAGGAAATTGAAAAGGCCCAGGTGCACTATTAACTTGGGGAAGAGGATATGCTTAAGTTTCCTCTCCAGAAGGACCTTTGGAGCTGCTGACGAAGAAGATGAAGCCATATCATAGAAAAGGCTTCCCTGGCAGCGATCCACCTCCACCCATTGGATTCTCCTGATCCAGGATTCTCCAAGCTGTGTCATCCCACTGAGATGGAATTCCAACCAGTACTGGAGCAATCTTCAACATCACCTAAAAGGGACTTTTTCTACCAATTTAAAGGGACAAACTGATAAATTGCAACTAGAATTACATCAGCAGCTGCAGGACATTCAATGCTTGACTAAGCAAGAGGTTTTGAAACCCTCCGTGACAATAAAAAAAAAACTGGTTTGATGGACTCAACCTAAAAGTATGGGTCTTTGGAGCTGCTGGTTGTTTACTGGTTCCAATAATGCTTCGTGTACTTTGCTGCATTTACAAATTATTTTCCCAGACTCATGTGAGAGACCAGCAAGTAGCAAGCTTTGTGGGGTCTGTAGCAGTCCTAACTAAAAATAATATAAGGAACCAATCAACCTGGCAATGGCAAATGTAGCCTCATAACTAAAAACAAAGGGGGAATTATAGGGAACCTGTCCACGTGGAATGCCGAATGTAGCTCAGCTCTGATTCTGAAAACAGACAGATGCGTGTTCGCCGGTACGCAGGAAACAAACCCACGGATCGGTCTCCAGTGGGGAATCAGGCCTCCATTGTACCTAGGCCACTTTGAGACTTGCTCTTGCTAAAAAACTCCCTCACCCTGAATTGAGGCAATGAATGTTTACTGCATATCTTTAAAGTAACTTCCTAAAATCTATGCTAAACCTCCCAAGTTTGGGTGTAACCAGTTCAACCACTTTTCCCTTTACATTTGCAAATGACCTTTATCTTGAAGGGATTAGCAACATTCTTTCCTTTGTTATGGTAACCACCTAAAGTGAACCTGTGCATAGTAAATGAGGACCCTCCTTGATGTAATCTACCTAGAATATCAATAAAAGCCTGTGGAGGCAGGGGTCGTGGTCCTCTCTCCCTCGCCCTCTCTTTCCCACTTAAGAGAGTCGCCACGCCGTCCCTTTTTCTCCACCAGATTTCTTTAGTCTGTGTGAATTTGTTCGTTGTCACTTGTCACACCAGTACAGCATGAATTCCAGATTGGCTTCCTTCACTCAGTGATGTGCATGGAAGGCTTCTCTGTCTTTTTGAGGCCTGACAGCTCATTTCTTTTTACCCCTGGATAATATCCCATTGTATGATGACACACAGCTTGTTTATCCGCTCATCTATCGAAGAGCATCTTGGTTGCTCCCAAGTTTGGCAATTATGAATAAAGCTGCTAAACATTCACATGCAGATTTTTGTGTGGACATAAGTTTTCAACACTTTCGGGTAAATACCAAGCAGTGAGTTTGCTGAATCATACGCATATGTTTAGTTTTGTAAGAAACTGCCAAACTGTCTTCCAAAGTGGCTGTACCATTTTGCACTCCCACCAGCAACGAATGAGATTTCCTATTGCTCTACATCCTTGTCAGCATTTGGCATTGTCAGCGTTTGGGGTTTTCTATAGGTGTGTAGCAGCATCTCGTTTTAACGTGCAATCCTTAGTGACACATGATGTTGAGCATCTTTACATATGCTTAATTACCATCTGTACATCTCTTTGGTGAGGTGTCGGTTTAGATCTTTTGCCCATTTTTTCATTGGGCTGTTTGTTTTCTTTTTTCTTAAAGATTTAATTTATTTATTTTTAGAGTGGGGGAGTAAGAAAGGGAGGGAACGAAACATCAATGTGTGGTTGCCTCTCACATGCCCCCTACTGGGGACCTGACCTGAAACCCAGGCATGTGCCCTGAATGGGAATCAAACCCGCGACCCTTTGGTTCACAGGCCGGCACTCAATCCACTGAGCCACACCAGCCACGGCCGTTAGTTTTCTTACTGGTGAGTTTTAAAAGTTCTTTGTATATTTTGGATAACTGTGCTTTATCTGTGGCTTGTTTTTTTATTCTCTTTGAAAAGAAAGGTTTTCACATTTTTAAATAGTTGAAACAATCAAAAGAATAATATTTCATGTCATCTTAAAATTATATAAAATTCAAATTTTAGTGTCCATAATACACTTTTATGGAAACACAGACATGCTCATTCATTTACATGTGGCTGTTTTTAAACCACAATGTCAGGGTTAAGAAGTTGCAACAGACTGTGCATGTTAGACCCTCATAGCTCTGCACTGCTATCCAGAGCGCTACATCCATAGTGTCACAGCCAGTGACACAGTGACAACTTGCCAGCGTTCCGAGTGCTACGTGCATCCCCACTCAGTGACATTTGATTGTTTACCACCAGTACATGTCAAAACAAGAAAAGCTGGCTTCGTGTGCTGTACTTTTAGGGTGGAGTAAAGTGTGAATTTGTTAATTAGGTAGCGAAGCACTGTATTTATTAAGTACTGACACGCGGTTGTGCCAACCGGACGCAGCATTTGTCATTACCAGACTGCATATCGTCGTGATGGTCTTGACTCACAGGAAAGCGATGATCAGAAAAACACCATATCTCATCACTGCAGGACTGCTTAACAAAAAGGAAAATGAGGCCACAATCAAAGTAAGGCTCCAACTGTCTCATCTGTTAGCCAAGCAAGCAAAGCCATTTCCCGGGAGGGAGTTGATTAAACCATGTTTGATTGCAGCAGCTGAGGAAGGGCGTCCAGAGAACACGAAATTGTCAGGATGATTAGCCTTTCTGCAAGAGTAGCTGCTCGAAGAGTTACAGGCACTGGGAACAACATCAGTGGTCAATTTAAAAACAAGGCACATGATTTTGGCTGGTCTTCCTTTGCTCTTCATGAATTGGCAGGTGTTGTGATGCTGCTTAGTTGTTTGTTCAAGGAGTCAGGGCTGAGTGTGAAGTGACTGAAGAATCGGCCTCTATGAATGGTCTCATGAAATAACTACAGGCAAGATAATTTCAAAAAGCTGAGCCAACACTAATTCAATACAACCTAAAGTAGAACCCGCTGAGAAATGTTATAGCTGGAGATGGCACACGTACGTGTGGAGCAGGGAATGGCTGAGTTGAACATAGTTACAAAAGTTGTGAAAACATAAGCTGTGTAAAGCCTCTGGTCAGTCACTGTATCATTCATCAGAAAGTACTTGAATCCATCATGTGTCATTGAACCAGCATCGTCAACAGTGAGCTTCACCAGTCTATCATTAGTTCTGTGAATTTTTGTCAGAAACAGAAGCCGAATATTTTGACTTGCCCTACTATTCAGGAATTCAAGGGTTTGTCAGTGACAGAATTTTCTTGATTTATTTTTAGCTCAGGGCCAAGAATGAAATTCTCCTGAACGAGCACCATCCCCCCAGCCACTACTATAAAACACTGAACAGCTTTGCAAATTAACTTTTGCTGCAGACTTAATAATAACATATCTCAATAAGTTCAACCTCAAATCACAAGGCAAGAGAGCACTAGCATGCAAAGTGTACACCGCGGTGAAGTTATTTCAACAACTGACGTGGTATGAATCATGAGCGACATCCAGCTGCTGCATCTACTTCCCGCGCTGCCAAGTTAAAACGGGCAGCAAGACCTCGGTTCCCACGCAGATGTGCAGCACATACATTTTCCAAGTTCCAGCAGCGTGTTTGGGGGCGTGGGGCAGAGGACCTCAAAGCAAGTGCAAAAGAAGTTTCCGTATTTCAAAATCCACTTAATTGTGCAATTGAAGAGCTTCTACTCACTTCAACAGCAAGTGATTAATCTGTAATGACACGCTAAAAGGCCAGTATCGGGAGAAGAATCTAAACAGACTTCTATAAATGCCTTCTGAGCAATGAGCATGTTCAATTAAAATCATGTGCTCCCAGACAGGACTTGGCAGTACCTTTTTGACTGAAAAGACATTATCAAAGATGAAATACGTAAAATCTCATTACAGATCACCACGCACAGATGAACATTTGCAACAGATTTCGATAGGAAATACTATCGCAGCACAGCCTTCTGTTAAACTCTGGCCCGTCCTGCACACTGCATAAATCAGTCTCATCCGACAGCTAGACTCTGGGTCCCAGCGGGGCAGGCACGGATGAGGCCAGGGGACAAGGCTTTGGGAGCTGAGCAAGCCCAGGCTCTAGTCCCAAGCTGCCAGCAATGTGCCCAGCCACCTGCGGTCCCTTCCGCTCCCTATGACTCACTTTCACCATCAGTAAAATGCAAGAGTTGGGTTACTGTCCCATGTCACAGGTGAGGCATGAGGCTCAGAGAGCTTGAGGGATCGATCTGCACGAGTCACTGAGCTGGCTTGTCATGGGACCAGATTTGGACCCACACATTTTCAGTCCAAATCGAGCATGTGTTCCACTGGACTCAACCTCCCAGTGTCCCTGAGTTAGCCTGTGGAATGGTCATATATGCTCAGGACCCAGGGGTCCTGATGGGTGAGGTAGGGATACTGGAGCGGGCTCCCGTGGTCTCTGATGGTTAAATACTCAGGGACTTTGCCAGACCGTTGTTAAATGGGCAGCTTGAAATCAACTGTAATGAAAGTATTTACACCACGGAGGCCCACACATCCCACCCATCAGGGGCTTCTGTGGACTTTTTTCTCAGAGATGGCACACCGCTGGTAACCGAGAGGGACAGCCAGCCAGAATCCCGAAGGCGCAGCTGGGTTTGGAGACATCGTGGAACTTCAGAGGCATAAACAATGTCTGAGGCCATACCTCCATCTCCGTGTTTCACATAAGGAGAAACCGAGGCCCAGAGTGAGCAGAAAACCTGTCTTTGCAGCAATGAGTGACAAAGGAGGCCAAAGGTAAGGCCCAAGACCCACTCCAGGCCCCCAGATCCCAAAGCCTGCTGCCACGACAGAGCACAGTGACTGACGCCCACTCCTCAGTTAGCTCAGGTTCACAAGCGCAGAAGGCCAGCACCAGAGCCCCGGTTTCCACAGCGAAACCTTCCCAGCGCGCTCCCCCATGCTCCCTGCAGGAGCTCACCTTGGCCAAATGAACAGCCAGCTTGTCCCTGGCATCCTTGGTCTCCTTCAGCCCGTTCTTGAAGGCTGTGTCCACCACGTCACATTGCTTGCGCAGGTCGCTGGCCGTCTGGGACAGAACTCGGTCCACCAGGGCCTTCAGCAACAGGGAGTTGTTCCTCTGCTTGTCAGCCTTCTCCAGGTTGCTGTTGGAGTAGTCCAGCCAGTCTTCCAGACTCACGGAGCTGAAACAGAGCCCAGGTGTCTGTTCACAGGACACTGGAGCGGGGACGGGGTGGGCGGGGACAAGCTCCTAGAAATTCCCCGGAAGCGAGCCCTACCTTTACCACCACAAGCACCTAGAACATTCCCTCATCTCCAGGCAGAGTGAACAGTGGTCTGTCAGTGGCAATAGCTGTCCCTTTGGGGAAACCTACCTACCCTGTGCCAGGCACTAGGATGGCACTTTAAAGACACGATCACATTTAATCATCATGAAGGCCTAGTGAGCTAACTACCAAAACCTCCATTTTACAGATGAGGAAAACTGAGGCTCAGAGAGAGGAAGTAACTTGGTCAAGATCACACAGGTAGAGACAATTTGAGCATCAAAATAAATAATAATAGTGATAGATTATGACACACTGAATAAAATAGGAAACCATGAGTCCACACTCATATAAATAAACTGCTACTTTGATAAGCAACTGCTTTACATAACAACACTGATGAATCTCAAAATAATGCTGATTGGAAGAAAACTGACACATAAAACACAGATAGCATATGATGCTCTTTAATAATCCTAAAGCAGACAAAGCTATTGAAGTCAGGAATGTGGTCACCTTTGGGGAGAAGGGAGGGCTACTGATCGAGAGGGGACAGCATGGGGGTTTCTCTGGTGGTAGCAGTGTTTCATTTCCTGACCTGGCTGGTTGCTCCACAGGGGTGTCCACTGTGACTAGCAGCAGCCTCTGTGACGGCCCCAGTGACCCCTCCTCCTGGCATTCACACCCTTGTGTGTGACCCCTCCCTGTGAGCTGTGCAATGAACTCACGGACTCACTTCTCACAAACAGAAGTGATAAGAGGTCATTCCTAGGGCTAGGCTAAAGGCAGACTGTGGCTTTTGTCTTGAGTGCGTTCTCTCCCTTGCTTCCTCTTGGATCATTCCCTGGGCGGGGGAGCTGGCCCCCAAGTGCTGAGAGAGCCCGTGGAGTGGGGGGGAGGCTCACGTGGCAAGGCCTGCCACAACCACACAAGTCACCTGGAAGTGGGTCTCCACCCCCCAAAAGTCAAGACTTCATATAAGACTGCAGCCCAGAAGACAGCGTAACTACAGCCACATGGGACAGGAGGCAGAGGCACCGACAGAGCCGTGCCTGGGTCCCCGAGCCACCAAAACGGAGATATTTTACATGTTTGTTGTTTTCAGCAGCTAAGTGTTGGGGCAACACAGTGATAATTCACTAAACTGTGCGCTTATTATTATTTATATATTTTTCTACGTGTATGTTTTACCTCAACAAGAAAGTTTAAAAATTATAATGAGTTAGGCCTGTGATGAAATGTTACTTGAAAAATGTAAGTTAGATGCTACAGAAAAGGTACATAGTATTATCCCATTTTTGTAAATAAAATAAAATTTGCCCTGGCCGGGTAGCTCAGTTGGTTAGAGCATTGTCCAGATACACCAAGGTTGTGGGTTTGATTCCACGTCAGGGCGCATACAAGAATCAACCAATGAATGCATCAGTAAGTGGAATGACAAATCAATGCTTCTCTCTCTCTCATATCAATAAATAAATTCAAAAAATTGTGTGTGTGAATGTACACACATGTTTGTATGAACATACAGATAATAGTGGTCATCTCTGGGGTAACATCATAAAGGGATAGAAGAAAATTATTAACTTTCTCTTTATACATTTTTAGATTCTTTCACTTGTTAAAAACACAAAATAGGTAAAAGAGTACATTTCAAATGTTTGAAGGTTTTACATCAGACTTTCCTGAAGAGGGGCCCAACCTGGAGGACCAAGGACCCTCCGGCCCTGTTCTCCAGAAAGTCGCGGCTCCACCTGACTCTGCCCCAGGACTGCCTCTCTCTAGCTCCCAGCCGGCCATCACGGCGATGTGCCAGGTCCTGCCTGCCCATCTGAGGGGCACCGGGACACCGCAGAGCGGGGAGGAAGACAGCACGGCCAGGCCAGCAGTCAGGGCTCACTCACTTCGGTTCCACCCTTACGGCGTTCTCAGAATATCTGATGTTTGGCGAGTTGTTGGTGAGTGAGAAGCAGGTATCGTCAATTGTCAGGGCCGTAAACTTATCTTTCAAATCCTTTTCCAGACTGTACTTCGCAGCGCGGTTCAGCCTGAAAAGAGAGGGTAAAGGTTTCTCCCTCTGGAGTGCCCAGGTGGCACCCGCCATTTATTGGGAGACCCTGGAAAATGCAGCTAAAGCTGGGCCTGGTCCAGGATGGCGGCACTTCCTCCCCCCGCCCCACCATCACCCAACCCCATCCCCTCCCCACACACACATATGCCATTAGATGCTTGGTGACAAATTGATGTAACCAAGCCTGGACTTCAACATCCTCCCTCCAGCGTGACATTTTCTGAAGTCACCACAGTGGCATACTCTATGTGAGAGACCAGCCCTAGGAAAAAGCCAGTTCCAGAGTCCTCCAGTTTACAGTCCGGGCTGAGACCCGGCCCCATCCCCGCCCACCACCACAGGGCTGTCCAGGCCTCGTCCTGAGTGTTCCCAAGCCACCTCAGGTCATGGGGAGTGCTCGTAGGAGCCTTAAACCCCATTCTCTCTGTGCCATAGAGCCCGGCACTTGTGGGTGCTGTCTTTTCTCAATATGCCCAGGGGGACATGGAGGTGGCCCCGAACGACCACACCTGATCTGCTCGGTCGTCTCCTCCAGGGTGCGGGTCAGCAGGGCTGTCACCCCCCGGATGATCTCGGCCTCCTTTATGAGCTCCTGCTCCACTTCATCATGCACCAGGTCGATGCCAACTCGCTTCTCCCTGATGAGAGAAAGGTGACAGGTCATCCAACAGGCAGAGGGAAGCACCTCGGTGTTTGCTAACAGCTGGACATTTCATCCAGACAACTGGTCGGGGCAGCACCCCACCTGCCTGGGTAACATGGTCAGGGAGTGCCCTAGTTGGTCTCTTTGAAAAAAAAGTCCAAAGTGCAACGAAGAAAGACTGGTCACTTGGTCTGAAAAATGCCCGACGGACATTTCCCCTTTGGTTGGGATGTCAGTTCTGAAGTCTTCTCTTTCTTACCTATTTAGTGGAAACATTTCTTTTGGCTTAGCATCTCAAAGCCATGTGTTGCCTTCCTTGATCCTAGTTCCATTTTTTGACAAGGACTGGACTCCAGAAAGATGCTTTAATAATAGTAACACCAACATTGAGGTGAGCCCACCACAGAGCACTAACTATGCAACAGGCGCTGTGCTGAGCTTTTGATATGAATGTTCTCACTGAATTAGCCCGTTCCAGAACAGGTGAGGACCCCGAGCTTCAGCGAGGTTAAGCCGGATGTCACAGAAGCGGGCATTATACGTGCTTTTGACCACTCTATTACATTACTCCCCACAGTGACCAGTCGCTGCCTGACAGTGCTTGGGAGGAAGGCTCCTCCACTCTCCAGCTGTGTGGCCTTGGGAACATTGTATAATTTCATCTGTGCCTTCATTTCCTCTTCTATGAAAGAGGGATAATAATTGGAACTTCATTACAGTGGTGACAAGGAACTGATGAGCTACCACAGCAGAAATCACAGTGCCAGACACACAGGAGCACATAATCAATTTAGCGACGTCTACAATCTAATCACACTCAGGAGCAGACGTGAGCCCGCTGGAATGTGGGCCTCTGTAGCGGCGATTTTACCTTTGCTTCACACACTCTCTACGTGTGCCTGGGGAGACTGCAGCCTAGTTTCTGCAGCGGGCCCTGGCTAAGCTCGCCGAGGGCTTTCCAGCAAGAGGAAACAGCGTGGACAGAGCCAGGGTGTGTTTGGGAAATTGCAAGTAGCTCAGCACTAAACACATGCCACGGTTGGGGATGACGTATGGGCCGGGAGAGGTCATGGAGGACCCAATCGTGAGGAGCCCTGTTGGCTAGGCTAAGAAGTTTGAAGTTTATCTGGAAGGTATTAGGATGTAGGGTTGCAATGTTTTAAAATTTTAAAGCATGGGGTGATCTGCAAAAGTCTGCATTCAGAAAAGTTCAGTCCAAAGCCAGTGTGGGGATGCAGTGGATTGGAGGGGCCATGCTGCTAGCAAGCAGGCCTGTTAGGGAGCGCCGTCTAGGTCTACGACAGGGGACAGATCTGGACGTCACCATCAGCCCAGAGTAACTACCCCACTGAGGGACTCGCAGGAAGGGGATTACGATAAAGAGGTTGGTTTGCACCACGCTCTCTGGACAAAGTGCTTCTGTGTGCCTCCGCGTACAGGAGCAGACTCATCGTCCGCTGGGAACTGCAGCATCTGCTCTGCCTGCCCAAAATAAAGACTAGCATTTCCTGGTTTCTAGTGGTGTGGCCATGCGACCAAGTTCTGGGCGACAGGATCCGACTAGAAATGGTGAATGCCAAACCCCAGTTATTCCCACTTGCTGGAATGTAGACACAGTGGCTGGAGCCCCGGCTGCCACCCTGAATCTCCAGGTAACCGCGGGAGTGAAAGCCACGTGCAGTGAGGCAACAAGATGGAAAAAGCCCGGGGCTCTGACACTGTGGCACACCATGCCACCCCTGAACCGCCTCCAGACTCCTGGAATGTGAGAGGGAAAGAAACTATCTTATTTAAGTTCAGTGTTATTTTGCGGTTTTCTGATTACCCACAGCCAAACCTACGCCTAACTTATATTTAAGTTGGTCAAGAGCAGGGCTTAGACATGAACCCAGTCTAGTGCTCCTTCCGCTGCCCAGCACCACGGGCATGCCGAGATAATTTCAGGCTCTAAAAGAACACATGCTCATTTGCCTCAGTCTAACCCACCAGCTCGCACAGTCAGCTTTCACTGCCCAGCATTTCATTTCTCACAACAGATGATTCACCGGAGGACCCTTCCCTCCTACCTGTACTCCAGGCACATCTGAGTGATGTGCAAGGGCTCTTTCAGGCTCTCCAGGGCTTTCTTCAATCTGGTCTGATAAGCGAGCAGATCTTCTGTCACATACACAAGCTGCTCAAGTTTGTCATCTAGCTCCTTCTTCCAGAACCTGACTTCCTCAAGTCTCTGTTCTGAAGCACACAGAGAAGTCACAGCGGGGTTAATCTATTCCCAGTGCAGCCAGCTTTGGGATTAGAAACTTGAAGCCTATTGCAAAACGACCTGAGACATGTTCCTGTCTTCTTAGATCTTCTTAGGGAGGGAGGGAGGGAAAATACACCTTACAATCAATGGCAAATGAATCCAAAGATCATTCTACACTCATTGGTTCTAATTCTTCCACTGTTTTTAATAAGTTTTAATTTTATCAAAGATATAAGTGTACATTGCTTGAAAAGTCAAATAGTATTATAAGTATTAGAATTCTCTGACTGATCCCTACCTTCTCCCACTTTCTGGAAACAACCACTAAACACTTTTAGTATTTCCTCTGCCATTGCTTACACTGCTGTGCGTTCACTATCAGCTTGAACATTATCTATCGATTCCCTGTGAGGAAAGGTAAGGACGGATTTATTTATCTTCCACAACTTCCACAGCATACTCTGCTCCTTCCATGTTCCCAGGACATAATGTGTCGCCATGGTTAAGCAATGATTCAATGCTTGTTGGGATTACTGTAAGTATGTAAATGTTACATACACCTGAACCAGGTAGTATATTATGATAAACTTCTGTCCTTACTACAACTTGTAGGTTTTTTGGAAGGGTTAATAATTGTATTTTTGCTTTACTTTCCATATGCTTATTACTAATTTTTTTTCAAACTTTCTAATAGAACCACAGCAGGCCTCCTTATCTGCAGTTTTGCTTGCTTTCTACAGTTTTAGTTACCCGTAGTCAATTAAGGTCTGAAAATAAATAGACGATTCCAGGAAAAAAAATAGTTTGTAAGCTTTAAACTGCGCACCATTCTGAAATCTCGCACCCCTTCACTCTGTCCCCCCAGGGATGCAAGCCATCCATTGCCCGCTGCAGCCCCTCCAAAAACACCACACCACGGTCGGTCCCCCACTCAGTAGCCATCCCGGTGATCAGATTGACGGTCACAGTATCGTGGGGCTGGTATTCAGGGCACCCTTATTTTATTTAAAACAGCCCCAACACACAAGAGTAGTGGAGATGCTGGCAATTAGGAAATGCCAAAGAGAAGCTGTAAAGTGCTTCCTTTCAGTGAAAGGGTATGTACCTGTGGGGGAAAACACAGTATATACAAGGGGGGACCCCAAAGAACAATAGAATTATCTTCTGGAGGGCAGGTCCACTGTAATGCAGGCTTCCCCTACTAGGCGAATGTTCTAGGAATCCATCTGTGTCAGTGTACCAGCTGGCGTTGTTGTGAGAGGCTGCATTCAGCTTCAGTGCATTTTTTTTGAAGACTCTTTGCATGATGGATGGTTTACGAGTGCACCTGCCCACACTGCACTGAGTGTTCAGCAGTTTTTGACCAAAAACGGCATGACCTCCATGCCCCACCCTCCCTATTCACCTGGTCTCACCTGAAGTGCCTTTTTTTATTTACTCAGATGGAAACCGTCCTCAAAGGGAAATGTTTTGCCTATGTGGAAGAAGTGAAGCAAAAAACAGCAGAAGCACTAAAAGGCATCAAAATCAACGAGTTCAAAAGCTGTTTTGCGCAGTTGAAAAAACGTCTTGGTAGGTGCATGGCATCAAATGGAGAGTGCTTTGAAGGTGACTGAAGTTTAAACATGTGAGAATAAATATACAATTTTTATAAATAAATTCCATTTTGGGGTCCCTCTTGTAGAGGGTTGGGTACTATCCACAATTTTCGGTCTCCACTGGGGGTCTGGGAACATGTCCCTCAAGGGTGGGGGTGGGGGGACTACTGTATAAATGTCATCTCAATATATTCCAACCCATCTAGTAAACTGACTGATTTTGTCCCTTTGCTGGAGACCTCTCTCCAGGAGTGCTTGCACCTCCTGCTCCAGTCCACCTCTAGCTGGGTATGTGGCTGTCGTCCTGTGGCTTTGCTTCGTTATCGTTCTAGGAATTCCCTCCACTTTCTCATGTGCTGGAGCCCTCTTTCCTGGATTTCATTTATTCCCGTTTCTTGGTTTCCTTCTTCAATGTGCTGAAACACATCCTTCAGGAGCTTCCTAACCAACGGGTGTATGTGAGGTAAGATTTTTGAAAACTTGGAAGTCTGGAATGCCTTCATTCTACCTTATTCATCATTTGATTATATTTGGCTGTGTGTAGATTTATAGGTTGTGAATAATTTTCACTTAGAATTTTGATGGCATTGCTTCATTTCCTTCTGGTTTCCAAAGTTTCTATTGAGAAGTCCAATGTCATTCTGATTTCAGATTTCTTGTATGTGACCTGAAAAGCTTTTAGGCATTTCTTCTCTATTTTCCTAGTACCCCAAAAGTTCACACTGGTATCAACCTTATTCAATTAGTATGCCAGACACCAGGCATGCCCCTTTAATCTGCAAACCTAGATCCTTTGGTTTTAGGAAATTTTACTGTATTCTCTCATGGACGATTTCTTCTCCTCCATTTTCTTTGAGTCTGGAAGCCCTATTAGATATTTAGCCTCCCTGTGACCTATCTCTACTTCCTGGAGATTCTTCCAACTTTATCTCTCAGCTTTTCCTTTGATTTTCAAAAATGTTCTGCTCTCATATTTTTAATTTCTAAGAACACTTGCTTGTTTTCTGACTCTTCTCTTTTTTAAGACCCCTATTATTAGTCCATGGATGTGATGTCTTCTCTAAGTTCTCTGAGGACCTTGTAGTATATGTATAATTTTTCTTTTGCTCTGCGCATATCTGTTTCTTGAGTTTCTGCATATTTGATTGCTTATTCTTTTTGGTGTCTGTCATGTAATATACAGGCTTTCCTCAAATGTCTGGTGGTTTTTGTCGTGGTCCCATCCGGCAGGACCACGTGTTGTTGTGGAATGCTTGTCCTATATCCCCGGACAAGTGACGAACAAATTCACTCGGACTAAAGGAATCCGGTGGAAAAAAAGGGATGCATGGCCGATCTCTCAATGATCAAGAGAGAGGGGCCTTGACCCTTTGCCTTGACAGGTTTTTATTGATATTCTAGGTAGATTACATCAAGGAGGGTCCTCCTTTACTATGCCCAGGTTTGCTTTAGGTGGTTACCATAACAAAAGAAAGAATGTTGCTAATCCCTTCAAGATAAAGGTCATTTGCAAATGTAAAGGGAAAAGTGGTTGAACTGGTTACACCCAAACTTGAGAGGTTTAACATAGATTTTAGGAAGTTCCTTTAAAGATATGCAGTAAACACATGTTTCCTCAATTCAAAGTGAGGGAGTTTTTAGCAAAAGCAAGTCTCAAAGTGGCCTAGGTGCAATGCAGGCCTGATTCCCCATGGGAGACCTATTCACAGATGTTCTCTGCATGCCACGCGCGTGTCCGTCTGCGTTCAGAACCAGAGCTGAGCCACAAGATCGCATCACACATGGATAGGTTCCCTATAGGTTTTTATCTGACTACTTTCAAAAATAAAACGCTAAAATGCTAACTGGAAGCTCTGTCTACAGGGACAGGGCTTGTCAACCAGAATGCATTATTGTCTAGAGAAATCAGACAGAGCCCAGGTATTCCATCGAAGAATCACCACATTTTCCACAGATCTATCATCTGTAGATCTTTCTTTTCAACCAGTTAGTTTGGAGAAATCTTCCAATCCCCTGTCTGAAGGTATAAGCTTAGCAACCAGTGACCCAGAAACCAGGGACTGGCAGAGTTACTGTTCAGTTAGTAGACTTGAGTCCTTGAGCTTTTAGCCTTCTGCTTAGGGAAGGAGAGCCAACTAGTGGGGGGCTCTCTGCAAAGACTTTCAGCCAGTCTTGTTTCTAGCTCTATTCTGAATCTCCAGCTTCAGAGGTAATTGGATGCCTCCAATTTTGAGCATTTCAAGGTTTCTGCAGAATGAGTCTGTAGCATGAATCACGTAGCTTCTCACTATTCTCTACCTGTCCAGGCTTTCTGCAGATTCCGAGTGTGTTACTACTTGTCCACTTTCTAGTTCCCAAAACCTTCATCATTTATCTAGTGCTGTTCCCCCCGCCCCCATCTCATCTTTGAGGCATGCTTTTCATTAACCCTTTACTACACTTCGTTGGGTTTAAAAAGGAAAGGAAAACTAGTGCACGTGTTCCATCCCCCACGCAAACGGAAACCTCCCCACTCACATTCTGTCACCGACTTCCACCCTCACCTTGTGTCTTCCACTACCCTGTTGGACCTGCCGCCTCAAAGGCCACCAATAACCTTCAAGTCACCAGTTCAAGTTCATGTTTGCTCAGCTCCCAGCCTCTCTGACACTTACACGACCATTATTGCTAATGAACACACAGACCGTTTCAAGATCGGGGCTGTTACGAGGAGCACTACTTTGAACACTGCAGCCTACGCCTTTCATAAACATTTGTAACATTTCATTTCTAACATTTCATACATTTCTAACATTTCATGAAATGTTAGAGTCTGTGTTGGTATATACGTAAAAGTGGGATATCTACGTCAACGTGTGTGCAATAGGTTCAACTTCAGTAGATGCTGCCAAAGCTGTCCAAAGCAGTTGTACTTCCAGTGTTCACAGTATAAGTTTTCCAATCTATGCTTCCTCCAGTAGGAAGGGTATGAGGGTTCTGGTTGCTCCACACCCTCTCCAACACTTAGTATTTGTCTTTTTCTTTCCCCCCGTCTTTAACAACTCTTCCTCCTCCTCTCCTTTTTCATTGTAGCCATTCTGGTGGGTATGTAGTGACATCTCAACTGTGATTTTAATTCGTATATCCCTGATGACTAATGAAGTTAGAGTACCTCTTCATATGTTCATTGGCTGTTTAGATTTCCTCACTTGTAGGATGTCTGCTAAGGTTCTCCCTATTTTTTGATTGAGTCATCTGCCTTTTTATTTATTTTTGAAAGTCCTTTATATGTTCTGGATACAAATCCTTTGTATATTATGAATATAGTGCATACATGTAATATGAATTATAATATGAATACTTGTATACTCTGTGGGTTGCTTTCTTGGTCTCTT
>VMDR010004090.1:0-63958 GCA_007922815.1 Macrotus californicus | reverse complement strand
TGTTGAATTTGTTGAGGCTTGTTTTGTGACCTATACTATTCTTAACCCCCCCCTGTCTATCTTCTACCTACCATTTATGCTTCTTACTCCCTGTACCTTTTCCCCCTCTCTCCCCACCCACCGCTGTGATGATAACCCTCCATGTGATCTCCATTTCTGTGATTCTGTTCCTGTTGTAGTTGTTTGCTTTGTTTGTTTTTGTTTTTGTTTTAGGTTTGGTTGTTAATAACTGAGTTTGTTGTCATTTTACTGTTCCTAGTTTTTATCTTCTTTTTCTTAGATAAGTCCCTTTAACATTTCATATAATAAGGGCTTAGTGATGATGAACTCCTTGAACTTGACCTTATCTGGGAAGCACTTTATCTGCCCTTCCATTCTAAAAGAAAGCTTTGCTGGATAGAGTATTCTTGGATGTAGGTCCTTGCCTTTCATGACTTGGAATACTTCTTGCCAACCCCTTCTTGCCTGTAAGGTTTCTTTTGAGAAATCAGCTGACAGTCTGATGGGAACTCCTTTGTAAGTAACTGTCTCCTTTTCTCTTGCTGCTTTTAAGATTCTCTCTTTATCTTTCATCTTGGGTAATGTCATTATGATGTGCCTTGGTGTGTTTCTCCTTGGGTCCAACTTCTTTGGGACTCTCTGAGCCTCATGGACTCCCTGGAAGTCTATTTCCTTTGCCAAATTAGGGAAGTTCTCCTTCATTATTTGTTCAAATAAGTTTTCAATTTCTTTCTGTTCCTCTTCTTCTGGCACCCCTATGATTCGGATATTGGAACATTTAAAGACATCCTGGAGGTTCCTAAGCCTCTCCTCATTTTTGTGAATTCTTGTTTCTTCATTGTGTTGTGCTTGAATGTTTCTTTCTTCCTTCTGGTCCACACCATTGATTTGAGTCCCGTTTTTCTTCCCATCCCTGTTGGTTCCCTGTACATTTTCCTTCATTTCCCTTATCGTATCCTTCATTTGTTCATCTAATTTGCGACCAAATTCAACCAAGTCTGTGAGCATCCTGATTACCAGTGTTTTGAACTGAGCATCTGATAGGTTGTCTGTCCCTTTGTCGCTTAGTTGTAGTTTTTCTGGAGCTTTGATCTGTTCTTTCATTTGGGCCATTTTTGTTGTCTTGGCGCACCTGTTACATAGTAAGGGGCGGAGCCTTAGGTGTTCACCAGGGCGGGGCGGCCTTGTTGTTGTGTTGTGACGCTGTTTGTGGGGGAGGGGTCCAAGAGGGAACAATAGCGCTTGCTCCACTCTCTGCTGGTTTTCAGTGACTTTCCACGCTACCCACAGTCAAATTGGGCCCCTGCTGTGCTGATTCTGGTGCTGATTCCCGGTGGGTGGGCTTGTGCACGCTCTAGGACCCTGTGGGTCTCTCCAACGAGCTTTCCTGTGAGGCTGGGAGTTTCTCCCACTGCCGCCGCCTCAACCCCCACAGGAGTTTTCAATCAGAGGCTTTGAGGCTTTATTTCCCCGAGCTGGAACTCTGGGTTGCAGGATCTGTCTCGCTCCCCAGTTGTTCCTCCCGGTTTATCCTCACGAGGGAGTGGGACACCCGGTCCGCAGCCGCCACCTCTTCCGGCTAGCCGTGCCTTTCCCCGGTCCGCCAGCCACCGCCCCACCACGTGAGTCCCCTCCTACCGGTCTGGATGTACGTTTCTTCTTTAATTTCTTGGTTGTCGGACTTCCATATGGTTCGATTTTCCCTCAGTTCTGGTTGTTTTTTGTTTTAAAATTTGTTGTCCTTCTTTTGGTTGTGCGAGAAGGCACAGTGTGTCTACCTATGCCTCCATCTTGGCCGGAAGTCCCGTGTGTGGGATTTCTGTAGGGGGAAATATACACTTGCATGTTTTTCTGCATCCCTTTCTAGATATCTCTTCTCACAGACGGTCCCAACACAACTGGTGTGCAGTTTGGTGTGTCAGTTTCCCTTGGTTTGAACAAAATAAAGCTTTCAAAGGTTTGATAAGAAGGGGTGAGGAAGAAGGTTGATAGGTCCCGTCACAGGCGTTCATAGGCAGCTGAGTCCTCAGGAATGGCTGAGTTGTGATTTTTCCAGTGTCGTGAGTTGTTCACCCTGAAGGAGAAGAGGAGAGTAAGATAAAAGATTATTTTTGATCTTTTAAAGGCTGTATGAATAAATTTAACTTATGTTTGATTTAGAAAATAGTCTCAGATTTTCTTTAGCTAGGTGACAGTAAACGTTGAGTATTTTACATTTTCTTGATAATTAGAAGAAGTAAAAAAGTGATTTATTAAATAGCAGTGAATTTCGTGCTAATTTAGTGAATAACTTAGGCTCACTCTTTCCCCTTGACTTATCCAATTTGTCAGTCTTTTCCCTCTTGAAATGCTCCTTTGATGCATTTTCATCCCATTTGTATCCCTCATCACGTCACCCCCTACTGTAGTTCAATTTATGTGACCCTCTGCTTAGATTACTGCAATAGATTGATTTGCTGGATGTTCAGCCCTTAAGTAGCGCCCTTTCCCCTTCCCTTCCCACCAATAATTTTGCTCCTCTTTGCCTGTTCTGCACTTGGACCACATGATTTAGCTAACAGTCATTTGTTCTTCATTACATATGCGTCGCTTTTGTTTGCTAGTTACACAGAAAGTGTCCCTGTGTGTAACCATGAGATATTTCTTAAAGTTCCCAATGCTGCTGGCGTTCAGTTGAATATATTTGTGAAATGTAACAAGGCCCTCAGTCTCTATTTAGTTTTAGTACTTACCTGTAATACAACAGAGAATACATTTTCCAAAAGTGATGTCTTCATCAGGGTGAAGACATTGCCCCCAAGCCTGTAGGTTGCACTCATGGTTGTAGATGTTTCCAGACTTTTCTCCTACACCCATTGAATTCATTAAAACATGCCTGCTGCTTCTGTAAGGTTATTGCTTAAAAAAAAATCTTGGCAGCCTACATTTTATTTTTGAATCTAGCATTTGGGGCTTGAAAAAAGAAAGTATCAAAAAGGCTGTTGTGTAGTTGATTGTCTCAGCAGTCCTTGGTGTTTAAATATTTATTTGCTTGGTTTTAAACTTTGGGATAATGGGATTGTTTTATCTTTCCCTTTTATCCAGCTGCTGCTTTGTGTGTGTGCAAAGCATTAATCAAACAAGTGTTCGTACCTGCTTGGGTCTGGGGTGTGTGGGGGTGTGCGTGTGTGTGTGTGTGTGTGTGTGTGTGTTTTAAAGGACGTGGTACCTTTGATTCTTGAATGGAGTTTTAGAAGTACTGATAGAAGAGTCATACAGACCAATCCTCCATGGACCTGAGAGGTTAATTGTCAGGATAAAGCTATACTGCCCTCGGTCCAGCCAACAACAGTAAGGAGCTTGTTCATAAAACTCTCCTTCTTGGACTGACCTTGGAAAGACAGGCTAAATGAGTACAATTCTTAGGGTTTTTTTTCCTCTTTTCTGGATTTTTTTTAGTATGGTATAAAAGGAAACCTTTTATAGCTTAAGAATACTTGAGCCTGGATGCATTCCTCAAAGCATTTGTCGAACACCTATTCATGAGGCGCTGCCATCCTCTCGAAGCCTTGCACCTTTCTCAATAATGAGTTTAAAAGTAGGTCAGTGACCACTTCAAGGTAAGAAAAAATTACGAAAAAAAAAAAAATGCCTGCGGAGTGTTGCTTTGATAGGATCTATATGCTCCCCCCAGATAACCGATTAAATGCATGTGTCTGGATTTTCTACAACCTCTCATGCTCTTGTCCCTTGAAGAGTGTCTGAAATACAGAATTCTTTAGTGCTTTTAAACCTTGTACTTTGGCTTTGTAAAGAAAAAGCCAAAGAACCTACACCTGACAAAGGCATGTTGGAGCCCCTAAGGCCATGGGGTAAGATGGCACTCAGTAGTCAAGGCTGACATCGAATTCACCAGCTGCAGGCAGCAGAGGGGGCTGTCAAACGTTTCTTTTTGTGTAAAAGACTTTGTGCCTTTCAGTCGCTAGAAAGGACTAGATAATATCCATTTTATAGACCCACACCTTCCCTGCCTTTTTTCTTTTTCCTTCCACTCTCTGGTTTCTGTCTCCGGAACTATGGGATTTCTGTTGCGTGAGACCCTTAGATGTGTGACCTTCAAACTTAATCCGGGTTATACACAGGGACCAGACATTGTCTGGGACCACTTTCTTCCTTTTTTGACTCCATTCATAGGTCTTTGGATATGAGATCCATTTTCAGGATTTTCTTACTATCCAGTGGATTTTTGCAAAATTAATTAACAGTGCAAGATTTCAGTTTTTTTTCTTGACCTCTCCTCCCAAAATAATCTGTCGTTTTAAGGCAGGACACTGGGACTCTCACCCCTGCAGGGAGGGACCAGTCAAAGTTCTCACAGTACATGCCTCTTTCAGTCATTTAAAATTACCTGCTGTTAGCTTCTAGAGAGAAGGGAAAACCTTCATTTAGGTCCATACCATTTGAGTGGGACTTTGTGGTTGAACAGACTGTATTTTCCTACCTAGGTCTTGTTTTCACTGCTTAGTCCCCTAGTGAAAACAGACATATGTGTAGGAGTTGTGGTTTTTTACAATAAAGACAGTTACTAGAAATCCAAAGGCTTTTAAAATGAAATTTGCTTATAGAAGAAGATTCTCTGATACAGTGTTGAGGCTATTTGCTGAAGCATTAATGTGGTCACATGATTGACATACCACATAAAATTTCTACATTTTCCTAGAGTGGTCTATTGAATTATCAGAACCTTTTATACAGTTCCACCCCAGATGTAAACATTTCCTCCTTCAAACATTTCAAGGATGAGTCATGTCCTATTCCAGATCTACCCATTGCCACTTCTGTGCTCTTTCTTACGCTTTGAAGGCCTCTCTAGCTGTAGCCCTTTCTCAGTTTCCCTGGTGGAAATAATCTAATTTTTGAAAAGTGTCCAATGAGGAGTTTCAATCACTGAGTGCTCTGGGAATAAAAACTGACTTAGTATTTGCATTAGCAAAAATAATTTGACAAATGTACTATGAAAAATGATATACATTTTGAACCCAAATACAGGAAACCTGTGTTAATCAGAACTTGCAGTTAAATCGTATCTTTTTCTTTGCTTTATGTTAATAAGAAAGTGACACGAGGAAAAGGAAGGAGTTAGAGAACACAAGTTTACTTTTGAGTAATGTGATGAAGTGAGGACAGGACCAGCCTCAGTTCGTTTCTTACGGCATTCTGCAGTGCGAATTGTGCACAGTATGACAGGCTCACCGTGCATTGTAATTACAACAGCTAGATATTTTAGTCATACGTTTTGGTGTTATATTGAAGGATAAAAATGAAAAAACTTTTCCACTTTTAACTAAATTAAAAAACCATTCACCTAAAATTTTCCCTCTAAAAAGTGATTGGTCAGTCTTCATTACCCATAACACCCCATAGAACACACGTCCAAGTGTTTGTGTAGTTAGAGGCCAGAAGGCAGAGGCACCTATACCTCTGCCTCCCCCACCCCTCCTCCTCTGTCTCCCTCCTTTAGGTCAGCCCCTGTCTCCTCTGTTGCCTAACTTCTTTCTCATTCCCATCTGCCTAATGTCCCTGTCTCCTGCCCCGGTTCCCACACAGTCCCAGAGCTGGCCTCTCTGTCTTCAGCCTCTTACGTCTCTACTCCATCCTTTAAAACCATTGACAGTTGTCCTGTCAAAAAACAGGACAAGGTCATGAGATTGGGTCCCTGCTCTGTGTGTCATTGCCTGTGGTGATGGCTTTCGAAGGTGATCCTCAGATGGGCTGGGTTGCTGGGTCTCCTGGTCTCCTCCGGCCCTCCCTGCTTCAGCTGGGGCAGCTCCACGTTTTTCCTGCCTTTGAAACCTAGAGTCAGATTTTGTTGAACCAAATGTTCCAGGACTTGAAAAAAAGTTTGGAAACCATGGGATCAGATGGCTGTGAAAATGCTGTGTCTTCCCTTCCCCTCTTTTCTGCTGGAGGTTCTGATTTTGAGCTTTTGGCCTGTTTTCTTTTTCTTTTAAAGAAGTCATTATGTTGTTCCAAAATACGTTGGGTACGTATTTATGTTCAGATCTCTCACAGCTCTCTAGGGCATGGCTCATGTTTATTGAGTGCTTATTGTGCTAGGACTTTTATGCACACTCATTGATTTAGTCTGCGCCCGATAGGTGCGGGTGGTATTATTTAGCACCATTTGATGGTTGAGGACGCTGAGGCACAGAGGTTAACTGTCCTGCCCAAAGATGATACAGTTAAGTGGCCAGCCAGGATTCTGACCTCAGCTGGCTTGTTCCAGGGTCTGTACTTTTAAACTAGACTCTCGGAACAAACTCAGTGCATTAACATAACTGGGTGGCTTTTACAGACTTGCCCAGCAGAAGCTCAAGCCCTCAGGCACTTTCTACAAGCTGAACTTTCGGTTGGGGGCTGAATGTGCCCTCAGTTATTGTTAAGACCAGGCCTGTGTGGGGCCCGTTGGGAGAAGAGGAAGCAAGAGGGACTGGACCACAAAGGCCAGAAACGAGAGCCATCTCCTCCAAAACCCCAAAGGACTCTGGCCGGTCCGTGCCTTTCCTGACTTTGATCTGAAATTTCTGGAGCCATTCATTCGCAGGCCCATTTAATTTCTGATGTTGGGACAGTGCCTGCAAGTCACCCGGCCCCAGAGGCATGGCTGCCCTGTCCACTCTCTTCACTCCTCAGTGAGGAAGTTTAGTGCTTCGGTCACTTGAGGTGTTAGAATCTTCTTCCCTCTCCACAATCTCAGAGACAGTTGGGCTCCTTGTGGCTCAGGTTCTGAAGAAAACTCTCTGAATCACTGAAATCGGATTTTCAGGAGTATGGCTCATTTAGCTCTCAGAAGCGACACCAGAAATGCCGGGCAGAAGGCAGTCTGTATGCCCAGCCTCCTGCCTCTGTAGCATTTCAGAACAACAAAAGCTTGCCTGTGTTGGTCCTCACACACAAGTTTTGCTCCAAGGGGTCACCCTTGGGAGGGCTAGTCAGGGCTGCCACCTTATTTCTGTGGGCAGAAACCACTACGCAGTGGGTTGATGGGGCAGAAACTTCTTTACAAAGACAAATAAATGTGGGTTGGGAGGAATTTGTGCAAAAAAAAAAAAGGTCTTTAAAAAACACTTTTGTCATGGGACAAATGTGACTGCTCAGATCTTTCCCACATGGGCCCTGCAGAATATATTCTTTCTCTCTCTCTTTCTCTGTAGTGAGGGCACTGTTTTAGTATGTGGAGGGAGTAACTGAGCAACGATTTTAGCTGGAGAGGCAGGTCTGTCGCAGGCGCAGGGCCTCCTTTGCAGACTTGTCCAGGCCCAGGGGGAGGGGTGTTGTGCCAGGTGAGAGGCAATTAGTGGTTCATCTCAGCTGTGGAAGCAGCAGGGTTTGGTTCTCAGCTTCTCTGTCCAAATGTAAACCAGAGTTTAGACTCAGTGTGGTGCTGGATTAAAAAGAAAATACGGCGGAATGAAAGGTCAGGAGTGGATTCTGGGGCCTGACTGACCCTGTGTGATTATGAACAGACCCCTTATTAGGAGCAGTCTGTGAAGCAATACTCCTCATATGTATGTTCAAAGGGAGTGTTCTGCATTGCATGTGAAATGTGAATTATTGGACCTTAGTAATCCTTGGTGGGGAGAGATGTATAGAATCCTCACCCTTGGTCTTAGAGGAGGGGCTAGTCCAGTCTGTGGACTGATTGGCCGGGTGCTTGCTTTTGTTCTTTTCCTCCCCTGCTGCCCAGCCTTCTGGCTGTTTTACTGCTTATTAGCCTCTTTGTTAGAGGAAGAAACAAACAAAAGGAGTTAAAATTCAACTTCTGGTTTAGCAGCTTCCCTTGAAGGTTAGCTGGGTGGGTTAGGAGTGCGGCAGGTAAAGATGTAAACCATCTGTTTGGGTTATTGATTAGTTTACCTGATCTGCCCTTCTATCCCTTGCTGGCTGTCTTTCTTTGGAGGGTACCCTGATGAGCAGAAAGTAAAAAGGAAGATTATTTGTAACAGAAAGAGAAGGCACTGGCGCTGAATTGGAAAACACGCATGCCCCGAACTGCTCTCATGTAGCAAGGATGTGGTCTCAAACATATGAATAATGAGGGCCATGCAACGAAAAATGACTCAGAAAGTTTAAATAGCTCAGATGCTCTGTGGCAGGAAATAAAAGTTGATTATTAGAGCTGGATTTTTTTCTTTGCAGTTGAGAAAAGGATATGCAATAAGCTGATAAAGATAGCTAGTTTTCATTATTTTCCTAATCTTTTTGGTCTTGTATTAAATTTAAGACTGTAGGCTTATCACTGGTTCTTGGAAACACCTTGGTAAAAATCCTCACACATCAAGTTGAAAATATCTCTCTTTGAGTAGGTGTAATGTTTCACTTGAGAAAGAACTGTTGAAATCCCGCAGGATCGCAGGTAACAAATACAGTGCAAAAGGCACAGAAAAGGCTTTGGCTCATGGTGTTTTCTGAGCCCATATCAGATTATAAACTTGGTCTTATTCCGGCCACCATCCATTCATTTTTGCTCATTGCTGGCTTGCTGCGAAAGAATGTGGGCATTAAGGGGATCCCAGCCCCTCTTCATTAAGCTCAGACTCTGTGTCTTCAAGGGCCACTGAATGATTGGAACGTTAATCAACATGCATGAGGGAGGGACCTAGGGTGGCTGGTAGTGCCATTGAATTAATCAGAGAAAGGACCAAAGAAGGGGCAGTGACCTCAGAAAGTGCTCACCACCTGTAGCTGTTTCTACTCAGCGTAAAAAGCAGTGTGCCCCAGGAGCTCCGCAGCCTGAGTAGGAGCTTATATCCAGTGCTGCCTCAGGGCAGGAAAACCCTGTCTAGGTACCTTCCTTTGAAGTACAGATACCATTGAGAGGATCCCCAGGCTTTTGTGGGGAGTCCCTAGACAGGGAAGAAGCTGTTGCATACGAAGGCCTGGTAGTTTTCAAAGCCCACCTCAAAGGTTTTGTTTACAGACAAGGATCCCAGGAGCCAGAAGGCTTGGCTCCTTTCCTCTGAATGGACAGCCCGAATGGACAGCCCGAAGGTCAGGAAGGGAGGGCAGGGGAAACCCAGCACCAAAAGGCAGACAGGACAGAAAAAAATGAAGCAGCCGGGGAAAGTGCACTTAAAAGGGATGGGAGTGGAGGCTGGCTACTTAAAAGGCAAGAGAAACAAGGCCTCAGGGAGAGAAAGCAAATAAATAAGGAAATGGAATCAAATCAGATGAAGTCCTTTTAAGGAAAGGGATGGTGTTAACAAAACAAATAAATTGTAGAGGCTGAGGGAAAGCACTCTGAAACTTCAGGAACCTTCTAGCAAGCACAAAGGAGAAAGGAGGCTTATGTTTGTCAACAAGGCCAAGGTTCTGAAGAAGGAGCCTGGGGGCTGGTGACATCCTTGAGATGAGGACCCCCTAAAGCTTGTATTTCATGTCATATTTTCTTAATTGGATGATGCCCAGAATGTTCTGTGTCTTTTGGTGCAACTTGATTAATGCATTTGAATGTAAAGGCAGCACATTAGATCCATGCAGAAGGGAAGGTTTGGAGATGAAGGACATCTTAGAACCAGAAATTTTGTCCTTTAGCTAAGCTCCCTGTAGATCTTTGTTTCATTGGCACACTCCTATTTTAATAAAATTTTCCTATCAACTATCCTGGAATAGTTAGAGAAGGACTTTGATAATCTTGTTTTCGGAATCACAGATTTGGTAAATAAAGTCTGAAGAGGTTAAATAAATGAGTGCCTCAGTCTCTTAAATCACCTTCTCAGTGAGTCAGAAGCAAGAAGAGTACCAGGATGTTGCATTTAATACATTGCTTGTAAACTAGATTCTGGAGAATCGTTGTCCATAAACTAGATTCTGGAGAATGTGATGTGCTGATCTGAGTCGAGACCCATTTGTAGTTTGTCCTTTGGTTTGCTCTTGTTACAGAGTATCTAGAGAGAAATGCATTTTGAAAGCATTTACGAGTAGGGGGTACTATTTGATGGTAGTTTCATTATTAAAATATTTTTGAGTGACATTGTATAGTTACTCCTGTATTTGGTTATGATAATGGGTAGCGTTTAGTGCCTAAAGAATGGAATTGGGTATTAATTGTAGCCTAGTAAATATTGGAAAACAAATTAGGAGAGAGTTGTGGGAAGGAAGTGAAGGTGTCAGAGTTAGATAAGGTTGAGATGGAAACTTTGAGAAATTGACTTACTTGTTCATTTATTTATTGAGCATCTATTACATCACTGTGCTAGGATCTAGCAAAATACAGGTGAATACAGCATTGTTCTTCCTGGAGCTCCTGGTAGAATGGGGTGATGAACAGAAAAAAGACACGTCAAAGGTGTGTTAATCTAGATGCACAGAAGCAGTAGACAGGGCTTGCTTAAGGCACAGATAAGCCTTTTACTAAAGAAGTTTAGTACCTGCAGTGTTGACTCCCCACCGTGACCTGCCCAGTTAGGAGTTCATGATCAGATCACCCTGTGAAGTTACTTTTAGTAGAACTCCCCCTTTCATCTTCATGGTGTGGGGTTTGCTCCAAGACTTCCCATTGTTTTTGGAGGTAAGTGACACTGGGGGAGATATCTGTGAAGCTGATGGAGGTTTCTCGCACCTGTGAATTTAAATCTCTGAAGCAAGTGATACTTTCTCAGAATCGGGATCTGTATTCAACTCAAGTATATAGCAGAGAAAGCCTTGGTAAGAAAAAGGATCAGAAGATGTATTAGTTTGCTATTGTTGCTGTAACACATTACCACAAACTTAGTGGCATAAAGCACACATTTATTACCTTCCAGTGTTGTGTGTGGATGAGAATGGGGTCTCATGGAAAGTAACCTCACAGTGTGATCTGGTCATAAGTTCCTAACTGGGCAGGTCACCTTGGGTAGTCATGCCCCAGGCCTATAACTTCTTTAGTGAAGGGTTTTAAGCCAACTCTGTCCATTGTTCTTGCTTGTGCATCTAGGTTACAAACCTTTGAAATACTAGAATACCCCTCAAAGGTTTTAACCCTCAAGAGAGCACGTAATCTTGTTAACTGTCCTGGAATCTGATCCCCATCCTGCTTTCTCCCTCCTTTGAGTAATCTTCCTTATATTATCTCCTTAATTTCAAATGCATAAAAGAAGCTGCAGAACTGTTATTTTCTGGGAGCATTTGAAATATTTCTTTCTTGAATAAGCTATCAGTTTGGTTCAAATGAATTCTTTTGAAAATTGTCTACAGGTTCCTATGTCCTTGGAGGTCCTAAGTCTAACATGAATCTCACTAGGCTAAAATCAAGGTGTCCTGCCTTCTGGAGCCTCTAGGGGAGAATTTGTTTCCTTGCCTTTTCAGGTTGCCCACATTTCTTGGCTCATGGCCCTGTTTCTCCCTACTGGACAGCAAGCGGGGTCCTGATGCCCGCCGCCACTCTAGGCAAAATTCCAGAGGCAAAAGTTTGGTGATAAAGGAAAGGAGTCTTTATTCAAAAGCTACACAATTTTGGAATAATGGCTTTCCACATACATTGGTCACTTACAACTTTAATCACTTAAGCCTATCAGTTAAGGCTAAAATCTTTAGCACCTGAGTTCTCCTAGCATTCCTGTTAGTTTTTAATTATCTTATTTCTATAGGGTTAGTTTACAAACTAAAACAACATAAAATACAAAAACAACACTATTTTGGAAGAATGGCAGGGTTCTGCCTCAGAGCCCATCCCCTCCAGAACACCCAAAGAAGAATAAAGCTGCCACCTCTGCCAGGCCAGCCCCACCCTAGGCTGCACCCAGAGTTTCTTCTCCCATTCAAAGTCATCTAAAATACCCTCCTTTGGGAAGTGCAGGCAGCTGCAGCTTGATCATCCAGGCATTCTTCAGGAGGAGAGCCTGTCTCCGCCCTCTTTTTATTTTAAATCTTCTGGCCCGTAATTGCATGCACTCTGGAGGCATTCAGCTTCTCAGCCAATCCTGTCCTAGGCTGTTTACCATTGCCTTGGGCAACCTCCTCCTACCATCCCTCCCTGCTCTTCCCCAGTAATGAGATCAGAGCTCTCTGTATCAAAAGTAACTAATGCCATTTGTCTGGTTCTCTGTTCATGATCCTGAAAGGTTCTCCACCCATGAGGACTCTCATAATTAGTTTGCCCCCCTGCCCTGGTAAGTCAGGATAAACTTCCCATCTTGGGGTCCTTAACTTTAATCATATCTGTGGAATCTATGTTGCCAGCTATGGTAACATATGCATAGGTTCTGGGGATTAGGATGTGGATGCCTTTGCCTGTGAGAAAAGGAGGGCTCTGTTATTCTGTCTTTTGTTCTCTAACCCGGGGTGGGGGGTGCTCCACATTTCCTTTCTTTCTCACTACTATACCACTGACATAACTGCTAGAGAGCTCTATTTGACATGACCTTCCTCAACTCAAATATTCCTTGGCCCGGCACTCAGGGCAGTCCACAGGAGGGTCCTCAGTTACTCCTTCTTATCCTGGTCTTGAACAAGAACTTCGTGTTCTGGTGGGACGTGTTTACTTGTCATTGCCCTCTGTCCCTGTTCTGTTCTGCACATTCCTGACTGCACGCCTTTGCTTGGGTTGTTCCTGCCAAACCTAAACACCCTCTTCCCTGATTCTGCCCATCCTTCCTGTGAAATCCTGTGAGATTGACTATCTCCATTCCGCATGCAGAGTTCATCATAATTATCTAGTACTCTTATTTAACTTTTATGTGAATGTATTTGTTATTTCCGTCTAGACTAGTCTCCCTCAGGTGCTTGTTAAAAGGCAGAGTCCTGGGATTCACTCTCAGAGAGATAAATTGAGTGGTTGGGGATGGGGCCAGGAGTTTGGCCTTTTAACACTGGGTGAGGTGTCTCACAAGCAACATGTGCTGGAAACTCCTTTGGGGAGGACGAATGGTCTGCCCTCTCACAGTGAGAGACATCATGCTGTCCTTATAAGTGAAGGCTTATGTTTTTGATGAATGAATACCACTTTTCTGCAGGTGAGTTTGAGTGTAGAGAGAGTGTCTTGTGGGAAGTGTGTAATAGAGTTAAGGGCACCAAACTGCATCATGTTTTTTGGAGTCAGCTGTTAAGTTGTAACACTTCAGAGATGGACAGACAGCTGGTCTCTGCACCCACAGGAAGTGGGTGTTCTGTGTTTCAGGCACCTGATATGAAATATCAAAAGCAGCAGTTTTGTAAAAAAGATTTGAAAAAGGGAAGATGGCTAATTCTCAGGAACTTGAAGAGGGAACTCTATACTTTTAGTGCTCATTTTGATAACTAGTTCTTCTTGATGACTGGAATGAAAAGAATACCCAAAGTCTCAATTCCCACTGAAACAAGCATTTTTGGAATGAGGCCTTTCATGAATATGCCATAATTTTGATTTCTGCTTTTGTTAAGATTGGAATGGAGTCTTTGTTATTTTACAGTGTTTCCTAGATCCCTCGGAGAGTTCATGTCTGAATGATTGGATTTATTTTATGATTTAGGGCGGATCTTATAGCATAAAATGAAGCTATTAATAGACTACTAAGAAAAAACTTTTTTTGTTTCATTCATTTGTCTACTTTTCATTAATTTTCCTGTCAACTTTAGGGGCAGAGATGGAAGACATCGATTTTTACAGAAGAGCTGTCACTAGCTATTTTAGCGTTCTATTATAATAGGATTCTACCTGTCGTGCACAATTGAAGGGATTTAAAACGAGCCAGGAGCGCGAGCATGGAAAGTAACATGTTCCTATGCGCTGGAAGCTGTCAGGGGGCGGTGCACTTGAACGGGAAACCACCGAGATTCCCTTCTGACTCTCTAGTCACCGAACAAAACATGGGCATTTAAAAATTAGTGTTTTCTTGAAAGAAGGTCTGTTATGAGACGAATTGTGCCAGACACTTTAATTACAATCTTTGAGTCAACTTTAGCCAGTTCTCTGTGTTCCTGTTAAATAAAAATATTTCATATATTGAGTGAGTTGTGAAAATTCACGTTGTTTAGGCATGCTTGTTTGCACACTAGGTGGTCATGGTGTCCGCACTTGGTCGTGAGGTCCTGCGATGACAATGCCAAGTAGGGCAAATACGGGCAGTAATAGAATATTCTGTGCATGCAGAGCTCACTGAAAATATTGATAATTGATGTAATTATTTGGTTTCAAATGCTTCGATTTCTTTTGAGAGCTGCCATTATGTCTACAGTATCCTGCCAGATGAAATGAAATGAAAGGCTGAAGGAAGTTACTACTCAAGTTGTTCCATGTACATTTTTCTCCTGGGTGGGACTGTGCGATGTGTCACAACACTGGCAGTTAAAATGATGCCAGTGCAGCTGAACTCAGGAGTGACCAAGGTATTCTGGCCTGGAGGTGGATTAAATTGAGTCAGTGTTTGTTCAATGTCTTTCCTCTCACAATGCCACTCTTTGTAGAGAGGAAGAGTAATACAATCCTTGCCTTTAAAGAACGGATAATTTAGAACTGAGCTGGGTAATGGAAATATTATGTGAACCACAAAACTAACTTACATTTCCCAGTAGCTATACCAAAGGGTAAAAATATAAGATAAAAATACAGGTGATGTTATTCTTAGTAATATGTTTTATTTAACACAAGAGAAAATATTTCAACATGTAATAATTGTAAAAAATCACTAGTGAGACATTTTACATTAAGAACACTGAGTTTTCAAAATCTGGTGTGTGATTTACTCTTAGAGTGCATTTCAGTTTGGATGCTGAATTTTCATGGAAAATACTTGATTTTTATTTAGATTATAATATGTAAAGTTGAAAAAGTAGAGTCACAAACTAAATTTGTCCTAAACATATTTAAACATTGTGTAATAACTGAAGGGAACATCTGTTTTTAAATTTGAATTTAAAATTAATAATATTAAAAATTCAGTTCCTCAGTCACTCCAACAGCATTTCAAGGGCCTGTTACCCTGTTGGGCCGATGGCCCCTGTGGTGGACAGCACGGATTTGGGCGCGGAGACAGGAGTTTTTGCACCTTTAATATTTAAATGACTCAAGATGGTATGTACTTCCAAAATGAATTCCTAGGCATTTGTGTAGACTGACTGAGAAGTATGGGCTGGAACAGTGCTGGCCAGTAGAATGTTTTGTGAAGAAAACGTTTTGTGTTGGCTTAGCCCAGTGAGGGAGCCACTAGTTCTGTGCAGGTTCTGAAGGCTTTAAATGTGGCTTGTGCAACTAGGGAGTACGTTTTAATTTTAATTAATTCAAATTTAAATAGCATGTGGGGCTAGTGACTATCGTATTGGTTAGCCCTGAACTAGAGTCTCATGCAGGAGCCCCAGTGAGAATTAGTGTGGGCAGGGAGAAAGTAAGACAGTACCGAGTGGGGAAGAGCATAGACCAGTGGCTCCTAGACATTACTGAACATTGTAATTACAGGTGAGCTTTAAGAAGGACCTAGCCAGCTACCTGCCCCAGATACACTGATTTAATTGGTGTGGGTGATCCAGTAATTAGGAGTTGCCAAAGCTCTCCAGATGATTTCTGATACACAGCAAATTTGGGAACAGATCTGCATTTGTATTATATATTCTCCGCAAATCTATTTTCTCATTATTCATAGCCTACATGAGTTTACTAGGAACAAGTACAAGTAAAGAGGAACCAAATCAGTACCTATTGTCTTCTAGGTTGCTAAGACTATTGGATATATACTCTCATTTGATCATGCAAAGACCTGTATATTAGATAGAGCAGAAATGATTCCCATTTGGCTAATAAGAAGATCAAGACTCAAGGGTTAGTCACTTGCTGAAGGTCACGTAGGTGGGGGTGATGGAGTCATATCTTGAACCTGAGTCTTGTGTTTCCGCCACCACATAAGCAGTGCAATAGAGAGTATCTAGCCTCCTCCAAATTTCGTAGCTTGTTTTCTCTGTTCATAATAGAGCCCTTGTACTTCGATTTATAAAGAATGTTTCTTTTGATATTTAGGGAAAAAAATCTCATTAACAATTGGATGTTTGTAGTCCAACAGATTCATGACCCTCTAAAGAGCACTGTGCTGGGTGTTGGGAGATCTCTGCTCTTTTCCTGGTATAACATGTGAGCTTGGTGACCTCGAGCCAGAGAGGGAGCCAGTTGGCGCGTCGGCTCTCTGGCTGTTGGAAGGGGAGTTCTCGGACCTGCCTGCTCTTCAACTTAAAGGATTGCTGTGGGAGAAAAATGTTGTTGCCCAGGTTAGAGACTACTTATACTCCTTCAAATTGTACCCGCAATATGCATGAAAGTGAAATGTGTGCTTTTCCCCTGACTCTCTAAATAATAAAATGAAGAACACTTTTCGTATGCCAGACGTGAGTTAACTCAACCTTCATATAAGCTTTGAGAGATAGGGCTTATGATCCCATCTTACGGATGAAGAAATCGAGGTTTAATGACTTGCTCAAGGTCACACATCCTGTCTGAGGTGGAGATGCGATTAAAACCAAGGTGGTTTTACTCCAGGGGCTCTTGATCATATTTGCTCCAGAAAACCGAATTATACCTTCGTGGCCCGAGCGCCGTTGTTCTTCAGTAGGTTGCTTAGGGTGTTCTGTACTGGCACCGAGAGATGGCAGGATTCACTGGTGACTTTGAGATGCCCCCACTTAGACTCATAATAGATAGTGGATATTTCCTCAGTTGCAGATAAAATGTGAATAAAAGCATCTTTAGAAAATGTTGCTATTCATATGGCTCAATCTGTGAGAGCAGTGACTTGCTATGCAAAGACAGCTTTCCGCCAGTCATCTTCCCCCGGCTTTTTCTAGTACGGATCCTGGAGATCCCAGGACTGTTAAGTCAGAATTTAATTTGAACTGCATTAGCTAATAACTAATTGAATGTTGTTTTCAATTCTCCCAGGTTCATTCCCCTTGGAGAAAAGTATTTTAAACCTAGAATAAGTATTTGCATTATTTCATGGTTGAAGTTCAAATACATATTTTTTCCTCTTCTGCTTTTCTGTGTGAGTGGCAACAAATAAAATGGTGGGTCCTTTTGTGATTCTTGTTCCCTTTGGCTAACTCTAAACATATTGTTTTAGCTTTATCATTTTTCCAAAAGCTCGATGCAGACGTTTCTTGTTTGACTCCCCTTCGCCAGGTATGATCATTGTCGAGGTTTCTTTGGGACTACATCTTGATGAACTGAACTTTGTCCACTCCAGTGAAATTGTTTGGGGGAAAAGGGAGCAGAATCCACTTTCTTGAAAGTTCCTTCTGGCACTTGTCTGTTGATGAGCTTTTATAATTTCCATTTCGCTGTCCCAGCCCCTGGAGGATAACCTTGGATCTTAGCGTGGACTTGATTGAGTGTAAAATGACTTAGCACCAGTGAAGTGGAAACATCAGTCCATGAGGAGGTTCAGACGCTAAATCCTCTAGTTCGACGAGGTCGAAAGCATTTCCCCGGAGTCTCTCTGGGAATGCTTGTCCTATTTCTTAGAGAAATAAAGCTACTGTGTGCACGCGATTGCTCTTTATGCCTTTGACATTTGTGCTCAGTTCTGTGGGGGACACCCAAAAACCACTCTCATCCCTGGCCTCGGGAAGATTATAGAATTGGGTCGATGACCTTACAGCTTGTGTTAGATGTATATCTAGTTCCTCTCTGCTAGGCACAAGATGTACAAAGATTTAAAAATAGCCATGGGTGGTACCCTCTTTTAGCTTGCAGCTTAGTAGAGAACTCATCCATGACTTATAATAATACAGTTTGATCAGTATTGCCATAGAAGCATGAGCAAGTAACAGTGAGGGCTCCCAGCCCGTGGTGAGTGATGAACTCTGCCAAGGGGGTCAGGGCGACTTCAGAGAGAGGTGGGGTCAAGCAGAGTTTTAAAAAGGTTTCTTCACAGACTAATGGAATTGGGCATTTTTGGAGGCAGGAATATCCTATGTGAAGGCCTGGTATTTTGGGGAATGTACCAAAAGAGTGGAGGAAGACCTTAAGTATCATTTTGTATGTGGCAGGCAGTTACAAAGGGGCCCGAGAGCGGGAGGACGACACTGGCCAGGTTCAGGAAATGCATGGCTGGGAGGTTCTAGACCAGTGGGCTGCGTGGACAGTGGTTGAAGCAGGATGAAGGCGGAGTACGGGAGGGAGTCCTTGCAGGCCTTGGAGACCTGGCCTTATTAGGTCCTGAATGAGACTTTGGATATGAGTCTAAGCACAGTGCTGTATTTTGACTGTTTTTGCTCCTTTTGCTTTAAGGACATACTTCACTTAAACCCCAGTCGTTATTCCAGGTTGTGACAATGGATCTATCCCTCCCCTACTCAAACTAAACAGTTTGTATGAGTACAGAACAGAATGCTCAACTCTGTGGACTGGAAGTACTTACTTTTCTTTAGAGAGGTCCAGGGTCTTTCAAGGGACAGTGATTCAACACACTTACCTTAGTGCTCTGACCCCAGGACACCAGTGGCCTTGTACCTAGAGCAAAGGAAAGGGGTTCCCTAGAATTTCTTTTCTGCTTTGGGAACATGTGGGTATAATAGTGAGAATATCCTTGATTAAGGCATCAGTTTAAGGTGGAGATGAGAGTTTGTGACAAGCACAGGAGTGATGGCTGGAAGGTGGCCAAATGTAGAATTATGGTTTGTCATTTTCAAGAAGCAACTTGGTGTTGTGGGAAAAAATCACTGGACAAGGATTTGGGAACCTTGAGGATCGACTATTCCCTCTTCCCAGCCTGGACGAAGCCTCATAGTCAGAGGGGGACTGAGTGAGGCAGGGCTGCGCCTACAGTGAGGGAAGCCATAGTGTTCTTGGCCTTGCCCCTGTATTTATTCTTGCCCTGGGCTGACCCTGCCTTACCTTAACCCTTGAGTAAGCCCAGTGCCTGGTTAGAATCTCAGTTTTCCTTTCTCCCTGGCAATTTGGCATTTATTTTTCTTCCCCATCAAGAAATGGAATCATGGACTTGGCTTGTTAACCCCCCCCCCCCACCACCTTTTTCCTGGAAGTGCCAGCACATTTCTCTATGCACTGAACCTATTCATCAGTAATTCTTGGTGGATCATTGTTCTTTTGGCAAACTGAAATGAAGCAGAAAAACTTCAAAATAGATGTAATGAGAATCCTCACACTTAATAAGTACCATATGTGCTTACACTTGGAATTTAGTTTGTACTGTTTGGTTGATACCTCTCACTCTCCTGCCTCTTCCCTGCATCCCTGTTTTCTGCAGAGGGAAGGGACAGTGCTTTCCCTGCGGCTCCTGCGTGTGTCGTCGTGCGGCATTTGTTTTTATCCCATGTGCCTTGTTTTGATAGAACACAGTGTTTAGGGAACTTCCTGTACATACATTATTTTGGCTGTGGAGGGCGTTAACAGTACGGGGTTAATTCTGCTTAGCCTCTCCAGAGTGAGCCGGCTTTTCCAGTGTGTGCACACCATGGGCTTTGTGTTAATTGTATTGTTTTCCATTAGCATTTATCTCCCTTACATGCCCCCCCCATCACCACACTCTTGTCCATGCCCATGAGTCCTTTTTCTTTTTTGCTCGATCCCTCCTACTCGCTAACCGTCTCCTCCACCCCCAGAGTTGTCAGCCTGCTCTCTATCTATGAGTCTGTCTCTATTTTGCTTGTTTGTTCGGTTCAGTAGATTCCACATATGAATGAAATCATATGGTATGTGTCTTTCTCTGACTGGCTTATTTCACTTAACATAATGTTCTCCAGGTCCATCTGTGCTGTTGCAAAGGGCAAAATTTTCCTCTTTTTTTTTTTTTTTTTACAGCCAAGTAGTATGCCATTGTGTAAATGTCCCATAGTTGTTTTATCCACTCATCTACTCACGGACACTGGGGCTGCTTTCAAATCTTGGCGATTATAAATAATGCTGCGATGAACATAGGGGTGCTTATATTTTTTAATTTTTTGAGGCATCTCTATACTGCTTTCCACAGTGGCTGCACCAGTGTGCATTCCCACCAACCCTTTTGCCTTATGCCCCAGCGATTTCACTTCTGGGAATTTATCTGAAGAAACTCGAAACACTAATTTGAAAGAATATAAACACCACTATTCATTGCAGCGTTAGCAGCATTTTACTTCTGAAAGCAGAGTGGTGAGAGGTTGTGTAAGCCAATGGCATTCTTTCATTGAGCTCTTAGTGTGTGCCAGGCACTAGCCGTACATGTTTCAGATCATGTTTTAATGCTTAAAATAGCCTTACTTGGTAGGTACCGTAATCATCCTCATCTTCATCCCACTTTCCCAGTGAGGAATCCAGGGCACAGAGAAGTGATATCCTGCTTGCCCAAAGTCCCTTGGCTGGTGGTCTGGATTTTCAGCCCAGGCCTTTGGGCTCCAGTGCCCATGCTGTCACCCAGCTCATAACTGCTGCTCCCCAATTGCTAAACCAAGTTATCACCCAAGGAATTGACTTAGCCCCTGAGTGAGGACGCATCGAATACTCATGGAATTTCACAGGGATATCTTTATTTGAGGGATTCTGAAGAATTCTGACTTCATTACTTCCCCAGAGGCCTTTCATTAAGAACTGGCTTTTCCTTGATCTGTAATGAGATTCCTGCCTGGTTTCCACATGAGTGCATTTGTGTAGCTCTGGGACAGCTCTGTCCACTGAAGGGGACACCGCCCCGTGGAGCTTGGAGCCTTCCGATGTGGCTGGTGTAGCTAAGGAGCAAGCACTTGCATTTTAATTAATTAAAATTTAAAGAATAGTTGGTCAATTAATAAAAACCTTTTATGTATATTTGGAACAACTTGGGTATGTGAATTTACTTTTTTAAACTGTGTATTTTATGAACTCTAAATATAAATAAAATATATCTGATGAAAATTTGGCATCTGAATTGGAATATGTTAAAGTGTGAAATGCACTCCAGATTTTGAACGTTAATTTTACCTTTTAAAATATCATCTCAATAATTTTTATACTGGCTACATGTTATACTTAAAGCAACATATCTAAAGTATTATTATTGAAATCAATTTCACTTCCTTTTACTTTTTAATGTGACTACTAGAAAATTTAATTCCACATGTGACTCCCATCATAAGTCACATTATAACTCTGTTTGACAGTGCTCTTCTGGAGCCTAGATGTGAATGTTTCCCAACAGACTAATACTTGGCTACGGCAGGTGCTCAGAAGGTAACTACTGAACGGGCGATTTGTCTGTGGGAGCTGCCGAGGAGGACTGATTTAGGGGGGTGGTTAATGGAACCTGATCATTGTTTTGAAATTAATTGTCTTATTTTAGGATGTAAATGAAGCAATGATGATATATAATATGCTAGGCATAACATACACAGTATTTTACGGCCTTTTGAATAACTTACCACTCTGGATATCATGGGATAAGATGAATGTGGTGAATATAACATGAGTCAGTTCCAGTTGACCCTTGAACAATGGGGGTTCGGGGTGACTCCTCCAAGGCTTAACTGCTGCACTGTCTCTTGGAATCCCCAGGGAACTAACTGCTTGCACGTCCCCCACAGATACTCAAGTTTGTGGATGCTCAAGTCCTTATATAAGAAATTGTAGAACAAAGCATACATTTGGCCCTTCGCATATGCAGATTCCCAACTATGGATCAAAAATGCCGTTTTCTGGTTGCAGTTGGTTGAATTCGCAGATGGGGAAACCCAGGGATATGGAGGGATGACTGCATATTTATTGAAAATAATCCATGTGTAAGTGGACCCACACAGTTAAAACTTGTGTTGTTCAAGGGTCAGCTGTACTCTCTTGGTCAAGAGGTGTTTCCTCTTTCTGGGGTGAGCTGGATTACACTGTAGCACTTGATTTATTTTTCCTCTCCTGTGGCGGGATTTGGCAGGTAAATATGTGAGGCCCTCATGACCTGCCTCCTGCTGGCCTCTTCTGCCTTCTCCCCTGCTGTTCACCAGGTCTCATGATCTGAGAATCCCTACTCATACATGCTAGTTCAGGCCGCCTTGCTATTGTGAGTTATGCCTAGGAGGCAGCCGGTGTCTCTTAAAGCTAAGGGTGTATGTTTCCTTTGGAAGCCATGTGCCCCGAGTAATGACACCACTCCTCCTCGGCATCTGTCTACTGTGGACTACTCTTCTGCAGTCTCCTCAGGTAGAGTTTTTGTCCAGGTGACCCCTAAATGTGTGTATGTCCTGGGGCTGCAGTCTTCTCATGTCATTTCTTTCATTCTACCTCTGGAGCTTTCCCGTGCACTCTTAACCCTGAAACTCCTTCTTGTCGGGCTCCCAGTGGATGGTGAGCCGGTGGAAGTGCCGAGTGAATCCCATACACATGTCCTGGCAGTCCTCTTGGAGGGGTCAGCAGTTCAAAATTCTGTACTTAATTGATCATGCAATTAAGAATCAGAAAATACATGTTTGGATCTTTTATCTGCTACTTTTCCCCCTAATATAATCTTTTTTTTTAATGTCTCAGTCCTTTAGTTTCCCCCTTTGTAAAATGAGAGCACTGTTTGCCTACAGAGGATGTCCTAAGAAAGCATTATACTGCTGTAGAGGAACACAGTCAATCTGTAACCAGTCTTGGGTATTGCATTCGGCTTTGTGCTGAATTTCAGATTAGTTACACAGTACCTTCAACTGAGGCACTAGATTTATTGATGAGAATTTATTCCTATTAAAGCATTTTGAAAATGAATGACTTATTTAAGTGTCTATTTCTTCTTTCCTACTCTTACCCCTGCTTTGTGTTTGCATTATTGTTTTAAAAGTTTCAGACAGATTTGAATAACCCTTAGCTGTAAAGGCATCCTTTCCCCCCTCCCCTTGTAGAGGATGAAGGTCAGAGGTAGGGGACACGTGAGGCAGAGTAATACAGGGTTCAGGGCAGCTGCTGAGAAAGTGAGGGGACTTGCCTTTGAGTTCCATATGTATTTCTGCCTATTTAATCACGGTATGTTTTGAGCATATTCCTTAATCTCAGATTATATACAATATATCTCCTTTAGAATAGGGCCTGCTGTATAGTAATCACTCAATAAATATTGGTCATCGTTGCTGCCTCTTTTCTTGGAACATCACTTGTAGACTTCGATGAAGGTGTTTGAAAGATTGCTCTGTGAATTGTCAACCGTGATCGACAATCAAGGCTTTTTCCTTTGGTCTGAAAAAAGTAGAAAAAAGCTGATAAAGATAACATTATCCATAAGGGAGCTAGAAAATTTATTTTTTCTAGATTAGAAACTGACAGTAGATAATAGTCTGTAGGGAAAAAATATGCCTAATCAACCTGTTTCCCCCATAATGACTACATAATCCTGCCAGTAAAGATTTATGAGATAGTCTTCTCACAATTCTACTTTTGGGTGTCCTTGGCTGGCTTAATTGTAAATTGTATGCAGGATTTGAATTGTATTGTGGAATCCAAGTGAGTATAATGGTCATACACAGTTCCAGGAGGGAGTGAATCATATGTTCTGGTTTTTACATGAATGGGAGGCCCAAGAGTTCAGTCAGCTGATTTAACATCCAGTCAGAGAAACCGTGAGGGAGTACACACAGTTGTCGTTTGAAACTGGGAGCAGAGCAGGGACTTTAAAACTGTATGCTCTCTTAATAAAAACTTAATTCTTTGTTTTTAGATGAAGGATTGGCTTCTGACTAATAGCTAACTGGCTTTGCTCTTGATTTCCCCCACTGTATGACCGAACCCTGTTCCGCGGAAGTGTTACAGGAGGATTGGCTTCTTCCCTTTCATGTCTAAAGAGGCAAGGAATGTAACTTTGAGTTGTTTGGAAGATTTAACTTTTAAAACTGTGCCATAAAGAAAAAAGAGCAGAAAAGTCTGCTGGGCTGTGATTTTCTTAGTCTTATCTGAGCTGGCCTTACATTTTTGCCCTTTGTGCCATTGGAACAGCCATAGGATATTAGTTGAACTCCCTGGGTGCTTTGGGATCGCGTTCTGTCTTTTGGAAAATGCAGTTACAAATGGCTTTTTTTTTAACCCTAACAAAGTGAGGCTGCTCAGCCCCTCATTTTGATCCTCTGCGGAGTGAGAGGCTGTTTACATTGAGCAAGTAAGATGTATTTATTCTTCTTGACAAAGAAGGCCAAATTATTTACCAGAAAGCTCTTTAGTTTCCCATACCTAGCACTTGACTGCAGGGTGCCTTAAAAAAGCAAAGGGCCAAAAATAAGCAAAAGAGCAAACTCTCAGTCCAGTCCACATGGGGGGTGGGGGGTCGCCATCTGGGAACGGTTCTGCAGCAGCCCCGAGCCAGCATTTGTTCTTCTGTGGTCGGATTTAGAAACTTTTAACCCTGCCTCTTGCACTCCCTGAAATGTATAAATAGGAACATTTTCTTAAGCGAGATCACTTGGAGGCGGTTGTTAGTTCATTTGGGGTTCTGAGTGATGCTGGTAGTTGGAGAATAGTGCTCTTTGTTGACAGTGTTGCCAGAACTCTTCTTTGAGACAGGGAGCCCACCTTAGTGTTGCTTTAACCCAGCAGTTCTCACACTTGGCTGTACAAAAGAAGTGTCTTGGGGAGCTTGTGAAAAGTTTGAATACCAAGTGGTGTAGTGTCCTGTGCTGAGCCCATCCTGACTAAAGCACAGTCTCAGGGGTGGGACCCAGGGGTTCCAGGGCACAGCCAGCACTGAGAACTGGCGATCACATCTGCTGTAATCTGGGATGGTACACTAGCCACAAGAAGAAAAGATAAGCTTGCCTTCAAATGCAAAGTACAATAGGGACATGCTTATGCTATTATGGTCAGAGTGTTTATTGCTCTGATTAATCTAGCTTTCCAACATTATAGTAACTCAGGCATTATGAACCAGGCATATTATAATCTTTATTGAAATAGAAGCCTCCCAATAGTGTCCTGAAGTGTCTTCAGTATCTTCTAATTACTGGTGATAAGTTACCGACAGGTTCTAAATGTCCAATTAGTGTAAATGAAACTACTTCAGTCACTTGTATCTCAATTCATGCTTTTTTGGATGGATCCACGATGCTATATTTGTATTTCTGATTAACAAGCTTCAGACAAAAATTTTCTTTTAAAATAACTCATTTGGTTGGCGGAGCCTGGCCAGAGCTGAGCTCACCTGGCAGTCAACTTGACCTCAGCTTAAAGGGAACTTAAAGTCTTTATCTTACTTAGTGGGAACATTGATGTTTTGCTACAGAAATTCTACTATTTTGACTATGGGATGCTACCTGATTGTTCAAAAAAAAGAAAAAAGGAATGTTAGGGCATGTGCTGCTTGTTACCTTTCTAAATTCTGCAAGAATTGTGAATTCTGAACTCTATCTGACTCCAGGTGATTTCAGATACGGAAGTGCAGACTTGTGTCGTGTCTTTGTTGTGCCAGTTCCAGAGGCCTCTTTGCAGCCACACAGTTTTCCTGTGCGTTGCAGGCCTGCTCCTGGTGAGTGGTGTAACCTGGGCAAGTTACTGGACCTCTCTGAGCTTCGGTTTCCCACCTGTAAAGTGGTGCAGATGATGCTCTGTTTTAAGGGCTAGTGTGAGAATGAAGAGGAACAATGTACATAGAATGTTTTAAAAATAGAGGTTTAAGGAAGTTGCAAAAACAAAACTTCCTTTGGGAACTAGAATAACACATGGTAAAGCCTCAAATATAGGTCCCTTCAAGGTGGGGGCCCACTGTGTATTACAGTGACACACAACCGAGTGTGTTGTTTTTGTTTTCAAGCTGTGGGTGACAATTAGCTCTTGGCATCTAATAGATTGTGATTTTGGGACCCTTTATATAGGAAAGTAATATATACAGTAATAGAGTAAAGAGAAATTTGTCATTGCATGAAGGCAATCTTTGTGTGAATTAAAAAACCTACACATTTGTATGTGCGTGTTCGGAGTCATGGCCCTTGCGTTGGGGGCGAGCAAAATGCGCAGTGAGGAGGGAGTCCCCAGACTGTTGTTCACGGTCCGCTCATTTTTTATGTGTGGAGATGGCCTAATACTCATGATACACATGTGGTGATTCAGAGAATTATGGGGATGGTACAAGTCAAAGTTCCTTTTGCTTAGAGTACACAAAAAATCAAGGCCAAAGATTTTTGTTTTTGTTTCCAACTATGCCAAACAGTTGCTTGTGCTCTTCATTTTGTATGGCATATGCAGACCCAGTATTGAAAGGTCTCCATAGAAAATATTGACAATACTCTTCTGTTAGGAAACTCTTACTGTAAGAAAAGCGCATACTGAATTTCTTGGACTGTGGAATATTTGTGTATTTTATCACATCAGGGATTCGCTGCCCCTCAGGAGTTTGTCTAATCAGAGGCCAGATTCACTCAAAACCAAACTGAAGGAGTATCTCTGCTCTTGTCCTGTTTGTTTTCCCAAGTTGAGTGTTACTCAGCGATCCTGTCCCTGAGCCACCAGGAAAGGCCATTTAGCTCTGTGATTCACGATTGTTTTTGAACGTTTACTGAATAGAAGGTCTAACTCTAAACGTAAAGTACTTTAATTAATTGGGAAATGTGCGTAAGTAACTTTATGTAATGAAGATGCAGTCAGCACTTACTTCGTGCACACGTTCAGACCTTTGTTGACTCACCTTTGTTGACAATGATTAATGACTACTAGTTGGGTCTGAATGGACCTATGGAGCCAGGGAGCTTTGACGTAACTTCTTGACCTGGTGGCTGAGAAGCAGAGGACAGGAGAGGGACAGAGCCATTTGAAGGGTGTCATCATTGTCTTACTTATCACTACATTGCAGAAGTTTCTGTCTTTTCTTTGAGACTGTATGGCATAGCGGGTGGAGTATACACCTGGAGCTTCACCCCTGTAGCTTATTCTCTAGGGTATGAGTGATGATGGTCAAGTCACCTAATTTTTGAAATCTTTTTGGTTATTTATAAAATGAGGAGAACTGCCCATGCACAACTCACATTGAAGAATTATGAAAAAACTGAGTGAACTATGTCTGAAACTGTTTTGGAAAACTGGTAACCGCTCTTCAGATGTAAATTGCAGGCCCTGGCTGGGTAGCTCAGTTGTTGGTTAGAGCATCGTCTGGATATGCCAAGGCTGCAGGTTTGATCTCTGGTCAGAGCACATACAAAAATCAACCAATGAATACATAAATAAATGTAACAACAAACTGATGTTTCTCTCTTTTCTCCCTCTCCCCCACTCACCCCCCGCCCTCTCAAAGTCAATTAAAAAAACCTAAAATAATACAAAACAAATGGAAATTGCATGGTGATAGAATACTGGAAAATTGTTGGAGATAGGATCTGTTCCCAATTCATCTTTGCATCCATAAACTACAGCTAACATGATGCCTTGCTTGTAGCAGGGTTCTGTTTGGGGGTGGGGGGCATTGATGTATGTACTCCTTTTTTACGAATGCAGAGACAATTCATTTAAAAATTTCTGCCTCACGTGGTGTCCCAAGGAGCCTGTGGATGATGCCAACAGTATGGCCCCTCTGTGAGTGTTTGGGGGCAGCTGGTCAGAATGCCCCAAGAGTGCACCACCCTAGGAATGGCTCTATGTAAAGCAGCTTACATTCATTATTTGATGATCTATTTTAATTAGCCATTTGAGCTTGTTTTCCATTTATTGTCCTATAAAGGAAAAAGAGGTATTACCAACATTTAGTAGTTGAGAGATGGAGTTTAATTGACTTGCAAAAGGTCATGCAGTTGCTTAATAGTGGTTTTGTCAAGAACCCTGCACTGAAGGCCGAACACTGTATGAGTTTCTGTCGGACAGAAGTTACTGGGTTTTAAAACAGTGACGATGCTAAGCACACAGTCTTCACCTCTGAGGAAAAGGAGTTCACGGAAGAGTTCTGGGCCGAGAGGTGAGCCCCAGATCTGACTGATTGGCGGGAGGAATTGCCCATCTGGGCAGTTAGACCGGTCGTTCGTGTAGCACCCTTTTCACTGGGCTAAACACAGGGTTGTAAACATGCATAAGTTCCAAAAGCATGAAAGTGCTCCTGGCGAGAAACAAACAAACAAATTATGGGAACGCTTAACTTTTCTGGAAGGATGACAAGTAGTTTGACTCCCTTCTGTAGGGAGTTGTGCAGATTCAACACAGTCAAGAAAACAGTCTTCTTAGTTAACAGGCAAGTAATTAACATGGCAGGTAGCTGGCTCCTTAAATCCGTAAAAATTTATTAAGGAAGGGCCCACGCATCATAAGCTTTCACTTTTGGAACTGAAATTTTCTTTAGTAAGTTCTGGGATGGGTAGGAGCCAAAGGAATTCCCATATGAACTGGGAAAGTCTCTTAACTTCTTGGGTTCTCAGTTTCCTCATCTGTAAAACAAAGGTTTTGGGATTAGGAGATCTTTGCCAAAATGTGCAAACCAAACCACACACAGTATCCAGATTCTGGTGCTGCACTTCCCATGTCCTGACTGTTTTTTCATCTTTCAGCTCCTCCCAGTCTGCTTGCTGTAGCTCATAGCTCATGGCAAATTGGGGTCTCAGGACAAGCAGTAAGCAAGCCTGGAGTCTTTGGCAGATTGTCTGTTGAAACTTCATTGTTTAGCTCTTGGGTCTATTTGGAGCCTCTCAGGCCCTGGACAATCCAAACACGTGAAGTTCTTACATAATTTTATACTGACAAATTTAAAAAAAAGAAGGAAGCAGAATATGGACAGTGAGTATAGGTTAGACAATAACAAGGTAAAAATGGCTTGGATTCTTTATAATTATGGTCTGACCTGGTTCCAGTAAAGGTGTCTTTGGTTAAATTAAGTAATGCATGGTGTATATATACACACAAACTGCATACATGCAAACATAGCAGCTTCTAAATTTAATGGCCCAGGGTTGCTTTACACCACATGGAATTTTTATTGAGTCAGCACAGTCTGCTGACCTGAACCTCAAGAGACTTGAGCCCTTGCTTAAACGGACCTAAACACTATTGATACATTCACATTTTAAAAAAACTATCAGAATGTTTGTTTCTCAAATTAAAATTTAACACAGAACCACAGCATACAAAACAGTTAAAGGCAAAACAGTTCTGTTGTCCTGGGCTCCTTCGGGGCTTTCAGGGGACCTTGGGGAGTTAAGTTACATTGTTTGGAAAACCCTGATTGAAATACCTTTCAGTTCTCATTACAAGGAGGTAAAATATACCAAATAAAATTACATAACACCACTCATGTGTTATGGCGCTGAGGCGCTTTTGTTTTTAGTACAGTAGGAACCAGTTCTCCGCGTTGAACATCATTTGTGTTTAGTGGGAAACAGTCTGAACAAACACCCGTCATGTAGAGATGAACGTGGCACGGGAGCTAAGTTTGGGGAGGTTTACTGCCTTATGTTTACTGAGAAAGTGTGTCGTGAAGACAAAGATGACTTTTACTAAAAGTATGAAGACTCTAAGCAGAAAGGAGAGGTTAAAATCTGTGGCCTTGTGAATTTCAGAGCAATATATGAAGTAAAAACTACTGTATAAACCTGAATATAAGCCACCCTCAAATTAGGCAGTGTTTTATTTTCTCAAGGAGAGAAAAAGAATTTGAAAATATAAACTTCTTGAGATACAGATAAAATAATGGAAAGTATATTAATATTTAGTTATGCACACAAAATACAATATGAAACATATTAACTTAGAAGATCTGCAATTTTCTACCCTGTTTTCATGAACCAGTTATATTTAAACTCTGCATGTGCTTCAATAATTTATTCATGGCCCGAATCACTATTTGGCTTTTCCTGTAATTTCAGATCACAGCATCTTCATTTTCATCTAACTGTTTAACTATGACACTTTTAGTATCTGTATAATGTCAAATTTGCATTAACATTCCAACTTTGATGTTTTTCAAATATAAATTTATATCAGAAATTATTTGGAAAGAAGAAAACGTATATTGGCATTATATACAGGCATATACATATACACATATATTTGTGTGTGTGTGTGTGTGTGTACTGGCAGATTGATGGATCATGAATGTTGTACATTAGACTATTGTTCATATCTTTAATTCCCTCCTCTGCCCTGTGACTTACGTTGTATGAGTGTATACCTCCTGCTCCACTGATGCTGGGAGTGGCCTAAAACCTATGTGAGCATTGGAGCTTAAAGGAATGTGATGCAAGCAGGTGTCTTACACGGGCTGCCTTAGTGCAGCTGTGCTCCTGTGAGTCCCCCTCTCGCTGCAGACTTTTCAGGCTGGACCCCACAGGAGTCAGGTGGCATTCTAACCTTTACCCTGAGTAGCCAAGATGATAGGATGCATCAGACTACAGCTACCTGTTGGCCAGGCAGATCTAATTAGACTATTGCAACTCACTAATAATATTTTTGTTATGTTTTTGTCTGAATTAGCAGAACTAGAAGTTGCACCCAAGATAGTCTACTTAGATAATACCTGTATCTCACATAACTTTGGGGATGATGACGATCTTCCAAGGGCTAAATGTCTGTGTAGTAACCTAGGGTTCTTAATAGTAGGTGTTTTCAGGAATACGCCATACACCAAAACCAGATGTATGCAGTAAAAAATGTATTGCCAGACCTGAGTGCCCTGTTCATTTTTCCAGTGAGACCTCCAAAGGGCCTATGAATAGAAGCCTGGTGTTTTCCTTGTAGATGACTCATCTTTGAATACTGTAGGAATAAAATTTTGTCTTTTTTTGTTAGGTGAAGTTTCAAAGGCTCTGTATATACCTTCATTGAATGTCATAAGATACGTGCATACATATACACAAATATCTTCCATGTTTGTCTGTAGGTTTTAAGCGTGTGTTTATGCATAGTCATTTGCTTGAGTGCATGTTGAAATAAATTTTTTGCATGTACTTTTATTCTCTAAAGAAAAGTAACGCTATCTGTACAAAAGTTAATTGATATTTTTAAAAATTTCTTCTTACCAGAGGAGTTTGAGATAAAATATCTTGATATGTCTGCATTTATCCACTGCTTACCCAGGAGATTTAGATCCCCAAAGTAATGCCATTGAAAATACCCAGTTTGTGCTATAGCTTCCTAAAATACACATTTAATTGACCACATTTTGGCACCCCTCTTATTTTCATAATTCATTTTCTTTCAAATGATTAATTTGTGCCTGAATGATGTAGCACTTTCAACAGCCCAAAAGCAAGGCTTTGGCCTTTTTAATTCTTCTCTATCCTGGTTTCACATGAGCCTGACATGGGGAACTTTAAGAGATGGTGATGTCCAGGCTCATTTGCTGGTTCAGTTGGTCTAGGGTGGGTCTGGTACTTACCAAAGCTTCCCACGTGATTCTGACTGGTAGAGCTGACAGCCTTCCTGCAACCTCTGAGCAATTCCAGTTAGAAGTCTGTTTTCCACGCTGGGTAGTGCAGTTAGGTTATCTCCGTTGTCCACCTCAACCTGACAGTGCCGGATCTGCTGGGAAATGGGCATCATGTTGGAACGGCTTTATTTATTTTCTATTTTCTACCAACTGCTTTTGGACCATTTTTGGTGGACTGGAAAAGGAAAATCAGTTGCATAAATAAAGCCTTAATGTTAGCCTGAGGAGGATGGCTAGCCTGAGGAGGACTCCGTTCTGCCACTTGAGTAATTCTCGGTGTTGCCTCCCAAATCACACCGCCATAGTCAACCTTATAAAAACGGATTGCATTGGTGAACTTTTGTTCCCCACAGAGCGGAGCCCAGTGGGTTTGCTCAGGTGACTCAGTCACACTGAGCACCGTAGAGCCTTGTTAAAGACCCAGGAGACAGCATCTCACCTTTCTCTGCCTGTAAATGACAGGCCCCTGTGAAAGTTACAGATACAAAGCCTTAGCATGTGTGCCTTAAAAAAAAAACAGAACAGTGAAGTCTACACAACTGGAACTGTATTTTCTTCTACCATATAAACCTTTTTAAGAAGAGGATAGGGTGTTCTTTCTCTCCCACTTCGTAAATATTTATCTTGTGGCTACAGCCTAACTGCACGCACATGAATTTCTTTTTGTCTTATTTCAGGCAGCATCCACCAGTCATTGGGACTTGTATTACTGGAATTAGGGATAATATGATGCATTGAGACTTTAATTCATTCTTGCTCTTCTCCGAGGACCCTGACCAGCCTATGGGGAAGTGGATGATCATTTTCTTAAGACTGGGTTCGATGGGATTTGACTTAGGACTTTTCGGATTTGAATTATGCCTTTACCATTTAATAACTTAGTGACTTAAATTATTTAAAACTTTTCCTAGATCTTAAACCTTATTTTCTTCACCTATAAAATGTTAATCATTGTTACCCTTCTTGTAGGGTAGAAGTGACTATTGAATGAGATTCTTTAAGTCTTTAAAACAGTTTCTGGTATGTTGGGTGCTGTGGCACAGTTATTGCTAGTTTAACTATCGGGTTGGCCAAAAAGTCTGTATGGTTTTTTTCCTTAAAACAAAAGGCCCATTTTTCATTTTCGCCAATAACTTTAGGATCTGGATCTTTTGAGTACATCGGCCATCTCCTGCTATTGGCCTCTACTGGGTAGAGGCCAGGCTGCTGCTCAACATCATCCAGTGCATGAGACAGCCCAGCCCACAGCAGAGAATTATTGGCCAAAATGTCAATAGTACTAAGAAACTTCACAAACCACTTCGGCACGTTCTATCGGTCACAGCACCTTCTTCATACACTGCACAAATCTTTTGTGTGTATGTGTGTTTCAGTTGCAGTTTTGCCTTTCTTGAAATAATAAAGTACAATATGCTGAAAATGTATATTTTTTCTATCTTCAATGTTAAAATGGCTACACAAAAAATGCACCAATTTTGGTAAGTTTTTTTCAAATGCATGCTGATGCGACAGCTGTCACAATACAATATAACAAAATTGTTTTTAAATGAAGTTAAAGACAACTAAGCACTACTAAAGCCATCATACTTAAAAAAACTAAATGAGCTTTTTGGCCAACACAGTAATGCTTCTTTTTCCTGGTATTGTCCCAGTTATTACTCTTTTACAGTATTATAAAATATCAAGTAAACTCAGGTCACTGGTGACTTATTATGGAAAAGAAGCTACAGTCTTGCCTTGGCCAGGTAGCTTAGTTACTTGGAGCATTGTCCTGATACGCCAAGGTTGTAGGTTCAGTCCCCTGTCAGGGTACATACAAGAGTCAACAGTGAATGTGCGGATGAGTGGAACAACAGATCAGTTTTTCTCTCTCTCCCTTCCTCGTTCTCTAAAGTCAATAAATAAAAAATATTAAAAAATAATTCTATTTAAAAAGAAGAATCTGTAGTCTTTTCCCACGCCTTCTTTTATGAATTCTTTCACGAGTCAGAGGCTCATCTCCCTGTACTTATAGGCTCACTGAGGGCAGGAATCTTTTTTATTCTACTAAAAAAAAAATAACTTATCCTTCCTTCCTAGGGGTTGCAAAATTTTTGTGTATCAGCTCTATTGAGCATATGAGGCAATTAATATAAATCTCATGGCATATCCTATAGTCACAGGAATTTCATAAAGATTGGACCGTGTTTTTTTCATGACCCATTGACTTAGATATTTAAAAACATTGCAGAGTGGCTGAAAACTGGAGGCCGAATTTTTCAAGTTCATGTCTGTGTCACTAGTCACTGACTGGAAAGTCATCATTTCCTTTAACCAGAGGAATGTGCTGAAAGAGTAGTAGGTGTTGGTTAAAATTAGAATAACTATTTCCATAACCAGAACTCCAGACATGTTAAAAAAAGTCAGAATGACAGAGCTCTACTGGCTTTTGCCTGTGGGTTCAAGAGGTTTTCAGTCTAGTTCAGCTACTCTAGCTGGATTCCGTCCCTTGAACTTGGTACGGGCCATGCGTGACAGACTTCCTAAACCCAGGGATGGCAGCGCAGGACTCTTTCCAGGGATGGGTCCTCAGGAATCGTCACCAGGAGCTGAACTGCAAATGGCAGGGCAGACCACTGTCTTCTTGTGTTGTTCAGTTGTGGCCCCACCCCCACCCCGTGCAGAGCCCAAGGGAAGGACTTAACTGTTAACTTTATTTGCACTTAATTGCTCATTACTGTGTCCGACTCTCCTTTACTAGCAGAGAATTTGCCAAGGCTCCAGCACTGCAAATGTACGCATGTGTTTCTAGACTACAATAGGAATTGTTCACCTCTTGGAGCTACTTATTAGTAGCTAATAGCTAGCATTTGACGTCTCGTGAGAAGTGCATACACAGACAGTTTCCATGGAGAGCAAGGGAGAAAAATAGCCCGTGATCCAGGCTCCTGTTTTTGTGTAAGGAAGGTGCAGTTAGCGTGATGTATTTGTACATGGTGCAGGTGTTAGTCACTGGTAGTTAATGTGTCTGCAGAGATGGGACCAGCTAAGGCATCCTCTAGACCGGCCGTTTTCAACCAGTGTGCCGCACGAATTTTAAAGCACGCAATACCTGACTGTTTAGTCAGGGGCACTGACAACGGCTAAGGCGGCAATAGCTGTTCGGTGTGAATGAATCAAAATTATACCTATTTCTTTGGTCAGATTGGCCAAAAATATAAGGTATTTTTTAAATTTTAGTAATTAGTTCATGTGTGCCATGAGAGGAAAAAGGTTGAAAATTGCTGCTCTGTATTGGTCAGTTGTATTGACTCCAACTATTGCCAGAAGCTCCCAAATAAGCAATTTTGAATGGTAATGGCTCCGAGTGCTTTGCATGTGGTTTATTTTGGCCCCTTTCCCCGCTCACGTGCTGAATTATAACAGTGCCACTGGTGTGCAGTTCCTGAGTTTCTCAATTTTTCCACCAGATACCCAACATTTACAGAATGACTTTAAATATTCGCCGCAAGTCAAAGGTCCTGGCACCCAAGCATCCTTTCTCTCATTTACATAATTTTGAAAGTCCATGTTGCCATTGTCGCAATGAACAAGCCTAATTAAGAAGAAAGAGAGAATCAGTGGATTTAGGATTCTGGCTGTAAGCAATGATGCAGAAGAGGTTCACTTTCCTGAAGGGAAGCAAGATGTTCTTGGGGGATTCGGGGCTGTGGTGCATCGATGCGCCCTGGCTTGGAGAAAAGCTGGGCATGGCAGTGTCTTGGGTTTTTCCTAGTAGCGCCTGGATGGGAGATATGGTTATTTTCAAGATTGCTCACCAGTGGTAGAAGAATAGGTTGTATTTGATGTTTGTTATTTTAATTTTTTTTAAGTAAACTTATTTAGAATTTAAAGTATTCTGATATGGGCAGTTTTCAACCTAAAAATGTGTGTGTGTTTTGAAAAGTTTTCTGTTGCTTGTTTGAAAACTGATATTTACCCCATACCAATAATGTTCTAAATTTTTAAAAAAGCATATTTACCATAAGTGTGCTAAGAGTGTTTCATGAAAGGGAACTCCAGCGACTCTTTTTGAATAAGAATGTTCTCTGCTCAGGGTGGGGGCGGTCTCCATCTTGCCTGGTAATTGTAGCAGAGGAGAGACTACCTCCCTCCCATCCTACCAGGAAAGAATATTTTGAGAGGAAGCTTAGTGCCACAAAAAATCTTTAAAAAATATATTTATTTGTTTGTTACACTAGATCCCAGAATGTGTAGGGATATGGGAGGAGCATGCAACTTTTGAAAAAGAATATTTAGAGGTAAGCTTTTATTGTGTAATTGGCAAATATTTCCTCTTTGGGGATAATTGCCCAATTTCATGGATAGATCTTGAGGCCTATGATACACAGACAGCAACTGGCCATGGTGGTGGTCCCGAGGGTTACCAGGAGCCCGGCTCCAGTGGATTGCTGTCCTGCACACCCGTGTCCGGATCTGCCTGCAGCACCTCTCAGCTGCTTAGTATTTGCTCTCCTTGAACCAGCAAAAGAAATTGCTGTAAAATTAATCTCATTTGCAGGATGTTCCCCTGCCATACCGCGAGCACGCACTTGCGTGCGTGCGTGCGTGCGTGTGTGTGTGTGAGAGAGAGAGAGAGAGACAGAGACAGAGACAGGGACAGGACTCAAGCTTCCTGCTGCCTTCTGTTAAAGGAGAGCTTTTTATGTTCTCAACAGTATTCCATTCTTTGGGGAGCTTTTTACATAGCTGGGACTGGTTAATAGATGGGGGCTGTCTGTAAGCTTTTTAACTCAGAAATAAATTTTTGGCGCTACTGTAAACTGCCCTATACAATACAACTTAGCTAGGATTACGTGGAGAAAGCGCAGCTTCTGGTTAGTTGAATTTTCTTTTGAATTGATGGTTAAACACTTTACCTTTTCTCAGCCTTTATGATTAGCTTTGGCCTTGGGAATTGAAAGGTGAGGGCTTTGAAAATCACGTTTCTTTGAGTTAGTGTGTAACAGAGCTTTGGAACATGTTTGTGAGTTATGAATCTTGCTGTTCAGACTTTCTGTAGGGGTTGAGGAGGCACAGGGAGTGTCTGCTGAGCTCTGTAAATTGTTTTCTGGGGAGAATAAATCTTTCTGTGGTGTTTTGTTTTCTTGCATCTTTCTCAGATGCAGAATGAATCCCGGCATCATTAGGCCTACTTATTTATATAATCCTTTGTTTAAGAGTTTATAGATATCCTAGAAAAATATAGTAACAGAAATGAGAAACTGCTTAAGATACTGATTTTTCTTCAGCGTGAGTTCAAGCCAAGTTGTATTTACTTTAATAGGCTATTGACTGGGCCCTTTTGCATAATCCAGACAGTAAATGAATCCAAAAAATAATAAGCACCTGCTCTGTGCTCTTATGTACTATGTTAGGCAGTTTTCATGTCAGTAATGATAACACAGCGTAAATGTATCGACCTCAGATAACCTTTGCAGAAATCTAACTTTCTAAAAGCAAGGGACACTTATCCCTGAGGGAACTTTGTGGATATAGCAGTTCTGATGTCCCTTGTTTGAAATTAATGTTTATTAAGCTTATCTATGGCCGTACCATCCTGAACATGCCTGATTTCCTCTGAAATATTAAGCTTACCAGCTTTTTTCTTTTGTACTTGATACTTAGAAGTAAATAAATTTAATTCCAGAAGTTAAAATACTATACTTTTCATTAATCATAAATTATAGATATTTGAGAACACAGGACATTTTTTCCTGAACATAGGTAGAGAACTTAGGTGAAAGGATTGGTTTAATTTCATCTATAATCTAATACTGACTTTCAAATGTATCATTAAGAGTTTATTATCTCCAAGTAAAGATAGAGTTCACATTATCACCCATCAGTGATAGCTAAGAATATTAGTAAGCAAGCTAAGAATAATAGTTTATAGTCCAGATTTTGGCTTCAGTAAAAATAAAACCTATTTCCAATGGTTTCTCTGCTTAGATTTGGATCTAGCCATACTATGACTATCAAAAAAATAGTCGTTAGCCCTGACTGGTGTGGCTCAGTGGATTGAGTGCCGTCCCGTGAGCAGAAAGGTTACCAGTTCGATTCCTGGTCAGGGCACATGCCTGGGTTGCAGGCTAGGTCCCCAGTTAAGGGCACGAGAGAGGCAACCAATCTGTGTTCTCTCACTCATCAATGTTTCTCTTTCTTTCCTCCCTCCTTTCCTCTCTCTCTGAAAATAAATAAATAAAATCTTTAAAAAAATTCATTTAAACATACCTGAAAAAATTCTGAAGGAAATGTGGCAAAGGTTAAGGTTTGATAAGAAGTATGTCTGGGTTCATGGGGGATGCAGTATAGTCTTGGTACTTATGTGTATTTGGAATATAGTAACACTTTTAGATGAATCAATTTTTAAGAAATTTATTTTCTACATGTCTCCAAAAGTGTTTCTTTTGTAGTACTGTGAAAGAAATAGAGCCTGAGCTGGGTCTTGTTGGGGTTTGTGATTTATAGAAGTTAAAGTAAATTTCAAGATGAAGCAGCCTACCTCTGTTGGGCTTTTATAATAAGGAGCTTGTCAATGGCTGCTAATATCAAGTGTCATCTTATTTGACAACTTAGGGCAAGAGAGAGGTGAGGCTATTGGTGGAACACTCAGAGCTAACAAGTTAGCAAAGAAGCGTTTTAGCTGCTGAAGCCTATTTGTTTTATGGGCATTGAGGCCTCCATCACACCAGCCATGCTCACACAATCAAAAGTGCTACTTTTCCAAGATATGTACTGGCCACGCAAGAAAAATGGATGGTACTAAGATAATCTTAGATAAGAATTGACTTACTGTGTATCCACTTTGCATCCAGAATGCGGGATATGATATTACACACACACATTTTTCATCACAGCCCTTTTCATTCTTTGAATTGGTATAACTTGTCTCCAAAACTAATGGCCGCATTAATGCCTGTCAGCTAAGTGCCATTGGCTTGAATCAGTCTAAGATCCTAGCACGTGATTTTGGTGTCAGCTGGAGAACAGGATGAGAGAATGTGGTTATTGTGGAAGGATGTGTGGGGCAGGTGTATTTGATATAATACATACATTTAGGTGGGTTTATCTTTTCCTTCCCATTGAAATGACAGGAAAGGCATAAATCTACAGGAAATAGGAGAGGAATCCTTAGTGGGCAAGAAATACTGAGGACTTTTTGGGAACTGGTTGGCAGCTGGGGTCAGAGGAATGCTATCATGATACTCCTTCCCCTAAGGAGATGAGCAGGCAGCAGCTTCTTGTTGGGTCCCCTGGCAGTGTAGAGTTCAGAGCCCACCCAGGAAGAGGTGGGAGAGGTCCTGCACTGGGGTGGAGAGGGTGCCTGAGGAGTCCTGGGAGCCCCCTGCCTTCTAGTACAAGGAGCTGTTGGCTGATAATTGCTCAAAGGCCAAAACCATGAGAACTCTAACCATAAGGAGCTTTGGGGGTTGGAGAGGGGTAGCAGGGGTTTCCCCATGGTGGGAAGTTGAAGGGAAAGGCAAAGCAACAACAACAACAACAACAACAAAATAATTCCTGGCTGTGAAAACAGAGAAAGGCAGCACCCCTGAAAGGAAGGAAATACTACACATGGAGCAAAGCCCTCTTTACTTAGCAATTCTGGGGCCCCAGCTTGTGTGTCTTCCTCTTTATGCTTCTCAATGTCACTTCAGAAGAGTCTGCTTCTGTAGAAATGCCTTACCCTGCAGGGGAGGAAAACCCTCACCAGCTACGTGTACCAATGAGGGATGTGACATTTGAGGAAAATGAATAGCATGAAAGCAGAAGGGTGGGCCCCAGAGCAAACAGCGTAGCTGCAGACCCTCTGTGCTCACCGGATGTAGAACACAGTGCTTGTACTGTCAGTGAGGGGCTTGGAGAAGGGCACCTGCTCCACTGTTCAGAGTGTTTTCCTCTGGAGGGAGGGATAGGGGAAGTGGAAACTAAATTTCTTACCCCTAAATGTTGATGCAATTTCACTAATTATAGCGAACATTTTAAACTTGAACAAGTTTTTTTTTGAATGCATGGTTTGCATCTTGAGCTTAGGAGGTGGTGTCGTGAAGATGACCCGAAGATTCCATTGTCAGAAAAGCTGGCACGATGGATAGTTTTGATAAAAACGTTTGTCAGTCAAAATATATTGAGAGTTTTAGTCATCCTAGCTGAACTGAAAGGGTTAAACCACTAGGGGTTAGAAAAAAACCAGTACTTGTATTTTAGTGATAAACCACAAAGAATGGAAGAGGTATTTAATTAGCATCATGTGGCTACTTATGTATTAGCAGAGAGAATGTGTGACAGACCCTTTTAATTCTCTCCAGTTTAGGAAAACAGATGTTAGATTTCAAGTTTTGCCTGTTACTGGGGGAGATTTAAAGATCCCACTAAAAATGTCTCAAGGTGTTAATTTTCCCAGGCAGAGGTGATGGGGAAACTGGCTGAAAAGGGGGCGAGGAGCAGAGTGGTGGAAGTGAACCCGAAGCCTCAGTCGGGAGTGAGTTGAAAATGAGGGGCGAGCTAAGGGAGGAGGGTGGATTGGGGTGGATAGGGGAAAAGTCAAATGCAGGAATATAGTATTCATGTTCACTTTTTTTTCTTTGCAAACCGAAAACTGACACCACTGTGCTCAGGCCGATTCTGTGAGGACTTGATTTTACTGCGCCAGTTTATGATGTGCCCGAACGTAAACTTTCCTGGAAGTCTTTGGCCTCTGAGCTGACTTGTTGTCTGTTGTGTGTGAGCCAAGAGTTTAACAGTTCTGTTGCATGCACGGGACACAGATGTTTTACTTCAGCTTTTGTGGTCGTGTGTGTGTGTGTGTGTGTGTGTGTGAGAGAGAGAGAGAGAGACAGACAGACTTACAAAACCTGGTGTTTCCATGCCATGCTGATGAGCCACAGCCTAAACTTAAGAATCACATTCAGCTTTGCCTTACACACTGCATAAAACTCTATTTTCAGGAAGCAGTTTATGGAGTTGAAGATAAGTAACCAAAAAGAAAACCATCAGGCTGCAAGCATGTTGTTTATGGACCAGTGTGTGAACAGAACATCTGATTAAAAAAAAAAATTACAGATGGGTGGGGATGGAAAAGTGAATGTGTTGTGTAGCTGGCCAAGTAATATCTGGCTGTGTCAAAAAAAAAAAAAAGGAAAATAAAAATCTTAAATGCGTTACATTCTTTTTATTCCTTCCATCTTGCTTGCAATTTGCCTCGGATAATGCCACTGTGTTACTTGGGGGGGGGGGGGGGGGGGGGGGGGGGGGGGGGGGGGGGGGGGGGGGGGCGGGCATGAGGAGGTCGGATGGTGTGTGCTTGCCTCCTGCTGGCTCTTGCTGTTGCTATTTGAAAATTACTGGTATAGAGAATGTGTTTTCATCTCCTCCCCACCCCCATTGTCCTGTGACAAAAAAAAAAGCCAGTAAAAAATGAACATCTGGCAGAGAACCCACCCTGATTTAAGGAGGAAGTTTCCTGGATTTATGATCTCCCTTTTCTGCTCAAGTATGAACTGGAGACTAGCTGGGAACAGAACTTGCTGCTCAGTTATCCTGGGGTCAGGGGAGGGGTGGGGTGTGGGGGGTGCTGGGGTTGCTGCCTGGGCGGGAAAAACATTTTGTATCAGCTGAGCGGCTGCTGGCCTGCTTGGGTGGTGGTGTTTTCTCTCCTGATTCAGTTTTGTGAAAGGCCAGTGGGTGTGAGTTACTGGCTGGAAGCTCTTGTCTTCTTGATCACTAACCAGGGTTAAGTTAAATTGGCCACAGGAAAATTCAGTCTCTTAAAATCCCATTTGCTAACCCATCTAATTTGTCTTATTTGCCCCCTTCCCCTGAAGTTACTTTAAATTGTAGGATGTATTTTAATTTATCTGCACAAATGACTAAAAGGTGATTTTAAAGGTGAAGTCTACAGTACAACAAAATGATACTGATTCAAGGTATACATTTCTACTAATTATACATTTATACTGTGAAAAGCAACATATGGATTTTTAAAACAATTTACTACCGTAGAATTGGAAAATAATGATATTCCTGTCGAAGGGGTTTTGTGGATCACAGAAGTTCGGTAAATCCAGGTTTAGGTACAGTCCTGTCTGTTAAGCTCATGGTCATTGTGTGATGATGCATCTTCACTCCATCCCCCAACTCCTGCCCTCGATGCATTTTCCTCACTTTATGTAATTTCTTGTTAGTAGTCTCTACCTCCAAGAGCAACTGGGATAGATGAAATCAAAGCTCATGATCAGCCTATAAAAACAGGAACTGAATTTCAGGGAAGATTTTTGTAAGATCAGTTTCTAAAATAGCATAATATCAGAAATATTTCAGTAATGCTTTTTAGCAAGGAAATTAGTTCAATATTTTTGGCTTTGTTGTCTCACTATTCAATAATAGATGTCTCAGTTGTCATTACAGTTTTGGCTTTTTTCAACTGGAGGATGATTTTAGTTTAAGTGCTTTGAAATTACTAATTTTCTTCGATTTTTATCTAATGCTTCCTAAGTAGGATGCTCAAATATGGTGTGGAATTAAGAAAGTCCTTGTTGCCTTTATCTCTCATCATTTTCCATATTTGTGTTGAATTAATTACCTTTGATTCAGATAAGAAACCAGCATGTAAAAAGATCTGATGTCTTAGCATTTTAGGGGGAGGTTAATCATCCCTTGTTCCTTCTGACACTAAATTTTTCTTAGGACTTAAGCAGGTCAGATAGCCTACCTTTTCTTTATTGAACTTTCTAATTGAAATTGGGCTTGACCAAGAAGCAGCTTTTCTAGGTTGCTGATAAACAGAAAATAGCTGATATGTAGTGAATGTTTTATATGTTTTCTTCCATATCATTTTATTGCGCAAGATTATTTCATTGCCTCTTTAAAAGTTTTCATGAAAACAGTTAGTAAATGTTATGTACCTACTACTGCCCAATATAAAACCAGCCATAATTATGAGGAGAAATAGTAGATGTCTATTTCTTAGCTTGAAAGAATATAATCTAGTTAGATCAACAAAAGGTGCTCACGAAGCAAGTAATGATTAGAGTGGGCATCACAGGAATAAGTTCTGGGTGGTATGGAGCAACATGTAAGCACTGAAGAGTCTAAAGAAGCAAGAGATTGTTGTGCAATTATGGAGAATGTTCTTGAGGAGGAACTTGGGTTGAGAGTTCAAACTCTTTGCTCACCAAACTTGTCCTCGTTTTAAATTCAGGATTTGATAGGCTTCTAATTTAATCTTTCCCCTCTTCACAAAATGCCCCAGAATTCTGAAAATGATCTTTATAGAGAAAGATAGCAGAGTCTTTTGATACTTAGATGTCCTACCTTTCTAGAAGAATGGGGTCCTGTGGAAAGAAATGAGGTGCTGACGAAATGCATGGTCTTCATCACTTTTGATCGGGGCTGATAGGATAGCCAGCATTTAGGATGCTGCTGCTTTTCTTAGAAATCATAAAACTCATTTTAGATATTACCAAACCATTTGGCTTACATATGTTCCTTGCTTCATGAGTACACAGGCTTAATTAAAAACAAAACACACAGTGCTGATTTATAAGAAAACCAGCAGCGTTTCCTGGTGGATCCTTTACCCATCTACCCTAGGAATGTATGCAGCACTCGGGTAAGTGAGCCTGAGGCCTCTGGAAAACTGAGGGATAAACAAGGGTCAGCCAAGAGGAAGGGGACCATCTTCGGGAAGCTGTGAGCTTTTCCTTTTGTAGGGTGAGTGTTTTGTTGGACGAAAATTACAAAAGGCCTTTGACCACTATGTTATTGTACTTCCTATTTTACCCTCAGGATCAGACCCAAAATAACTAGTATCTTTTTAGTGACTAGGGACAAAGCTGACAAAAAAAAAAAAAAAAAAAAACAAATTTAGAAGGAGCCTGACTGTAAAACAGGGTTATAAACTACACAAAGTGAGACAGGAACAAAATTTATAAGGGAACTACCACCACAGTAATAATGCTGCAGGGCTTCAGAGCTGATACATAACCGTGTTTTCATGTTTCAGTAGTGTTTATGTTTGGCTTAAGAAGCTCATGGCATTAAATAAAATTTTCTTAAATCGCTACTAGTTTCTTTCAGAGAGAAATAATAGCAATTTGATCTGAGAATTATCATGTTGGCTTAATCAGCAGTTGTTTGAAAGATGTTAACAACATTGTGGTAAACTGGTTTTGCCCAAATGATTGCATGATAATTTCAGGTTCTTTAGATTTGATTCGAAGTAAAGAGTTCTCAGGTCTCTTGGCTGTTGTCAAAGTAAGCCTTAGGTTGTCAGCCTGTCAAAAGTGACCTGGCACACTTTGGGACTTTTGGCTCTGCAGGCACATGAGCAGGACCCTGCAGATTTTATTCATTTGACCAAACTTACTGCACATATATCATGTTGTAGAGAGTGTGTATAGACTCAAGTGCAGTCCACAGAGAAGCAAATGGAACACAGTCGGAACACGGGAGTCACCCCTACAAAGCTGGCTCTTTTGTTTTAGCTCAGTTTAATTTACAGAAGGGAAAAGTTTGCTCTCAAGAATATATATATAACACCAGGCAGTTCTGCAGAGGAACACCCTGTTTGGCTGTGCTGCCTGCTCATTACTTCTGTTATTCTGTACAAAGCCTATAAATGTAAAGGAGAGTTTAGAGTTCTTTTAGGAAAAGCTTTTATTGAAAGCAATTGGAGAGTCATTCAGGGTTAAAGAATCCTTTAAGCTTCACTGTTATTTCAGGTAATTCCATTGCACAAATTTGTAGGCACATGCATATTTTTAAAAAATCTCTTCCTTATATGAAAGATGGGATATTAGGTTTCTGTTGCTGCAGAAAAATGACCACAGACTTCGTGGCTTAAAACAACACAAATCTATTATCTTAGTTTCCTTGGCTCCGTGGGTTCTGCATGACTTAGGTGGTCCCTATTCTCAGGGTTCCAGAATTCACCTCCTTCTTAGATCACTGGCTGTTGGCAGAATCAAGTTCCTTGCGATTGTAGAACTGAAGCCCTCATCTCCTAGAATATGCCCACCATTCCTGGCCACATGTCTCTCTCTGCAATACACAGTCTACCTCTTCCAGACCAACAGTAGAGCATCTCTCTCACTTTGAATTATTTTACTTTTATTTCTCCGACTCTGACACTCTTTAAAGGGCTTGCTTGACTAGATAAGATCCACCCAGCATAATCTCTCTTCACCCTTGCCATATAATGTAACCTAATCACAAGAGTGAAATTCTATAATATTTAATCCTGCCCACACTGCAGAGGAAGACATGGTACCAGAGAGCAGGAATCTTGGAGACTGTCTCAGAGTTTTGCTTTACCAGGTAGCATACAATAGGTACTCTTGTGCATTTTACATAATATAATAAAATATTATGAAAAACTTGTCTTATTCACTATGTTTCTCTATGAGATGCATTTTCTTTGTTCTTTAATTTATCAAAAATTATTTTTGATACTTAGGAAGGTTTGAATTTCTGTCCTAGTGGTAACTTTTGTACTTTAATAACAAACCCTCAGCCACTGGTTTCTTATTTAACTTTATATTATCTGGTTTGTCAGTTTTTAATTATATTCTTTAACTCTCACCTACTTTCTTTTTTTTTTTTAAAGATTTTATTTATTTTTAGAGCAAGGGGAAGGGAAAGTGACAGAGAGGGAGAGAAAGATCAGTGTGTGGTTGCCCCTTGCATGTCCCCCACTGGGGACCCGGCCTGCAACCCAGGCACGTGTCCTGACTGGGAATCAAACCAACGACCCTTTGGTTCACGTGCTGGCGCTCAATCCACTGAGCCACACCAGCCAGGGCACTCTCACCTGCTTTCTACACAACAGTCAATGAGCTTACTTTATTTTCCTCTTTCACTCTCCCTTCTTCAATTTTTTAAGTTGTATTTGTTGATGTTAGGAAACGTCCAAACCTGTAGACACTTTTGGTAAGAGTTTATTTGTGCCAAACTGATGACATATGCTGGTAAGCAAGATTTTAAATGCTCCAGAGTATAACAGTTTGCAGTTTCTCTTATGCTTTTGGAATTAAGGAGGGAACTAAGAAGGATTACATGAAAGTGGGAGAAAGCAAGGGAGGGATTGGGTTACAGGATAGTTAAAATTGTGTGCTCTCTTGAGGGTGGTCAGGCTTTGGAAGGAGGGGTCCGAAAAGAGTCATTTCGTAGGTGTGTTAACCTAGATGCAGAGAAACAGTGGACAAGGTTTGCAAAGATAAACCTTTTACTAAAAGGTTATGTGGGTGACTACCCATCATGACCTGCACAATTAAAAATTTATGATCAGATTACCCTGTGGAGGTTACTTTCCACAGAACCTCATTTTTTCATCCACATGTTATTTCCATGTTGACACAACGTATAACATTATTACATGTCTTCCAGAGCTGCGTTTCATTCTTTGTGTTAAAATTTTGCTGCTGGCATGGTTTTTGTGTGATCTATTGTTTCTTCTAATTGTTCTTCATAGTTTTTGTAATATATATTGCTGTTCTTAGGAGTATTTCTCCCCTATCTTTTTCTTTAAATTCTTGAGAATGCTGAGTTTTGGAGATCTTCATGTAACTGGGCAGCATGGGGTCCAGCCACTTGACACCATATATATGCATAACACTAAGATCTGTGTGGATGGAAATAGATTTTTATCAACAAGGTTCCCAATTTGGGGGCGCTGAGAACATTCCTACTCTGAATGCTTTTTCTCCACAAGACACAGAACCTCCCTTACTCCGGAAAAGTTTGCAAACCAAAGCCGTGCCCAGAAGTTCCCATGCTTTTTTTAGAGCTTAAACTGGCCATACAGACAGGTCTCCATCTTCTCTCGGGTATGCACTTGTGGGTTTCAGAATAGCTGTTGTCTCGTAGCAGCTCTCTCTCTCTTTCTCTTGGTCTGGGGTGTGCTGCCAGATCACTCCAGATGGTCGTGCAGGGAAGCTCCATTAATGAGGAACTTCCCAGCTCATTCCCCCATGTGCTGCTTTCAGCCTCTGTGTGCTGCTCTCAGGGCAAGAGAGAGGAAGCAGTCCAGGACCCTTGTGCTGTGCTGCACTGACTCGTGGCATCCCAAAGACTGGAGCCCAGTAAGGCACATATCCCAGCGTAGGATCCTGCCTCCGGGAAGCTGGCTTCCAACCGTGTGGAGCCTGAGCCAGGTGGGCCCAGCATGTGCTGGTCCCACGAGTGCTCCTGTCCATGTGGGGCAAAGCAGGAGCACAGGAAGCCAAAAGGCCAAGCAGCCGAGAGACCAGAAGCCAAGAGTGTGACCTTCTGCCCACCTACTGTTCACAGCTCCTCTCCCAGAATCCTATGCGCTCTGCAAGCCAGTGGGCGTGTCCAGCTTTCCAACCAATGAGCTCGTGCCAGCAATGTTTGCCTTTGCCCTTGTCTGGTCGCGATGTTTAGTAAGGGGGCAAGCCTTGAAGCAGGCATGCTCTTTGGAAGCTCCTTTCTGCCCATCCGGAGCGGCTCGCTGGCCTCGGCAGTATGTGCTGGCTTGTGCACAGTTAATAGTTGCCTTTGCTTGCAATTTGCCTTAGCAGTCTTTGTGCTCCAGTGGCCCCTCCCTTTGGAGGAGGCAGTGGCGGGCAGGGGAGTAGCCTCTTGTATGGGATTGGGGTTCCCTTGGACTGGGGTCTTCCCCCATTCTCCAGCGATCTCTGGTCTGACCTACCCAGTTACCGTCACAGAAAATATCGATAAAATTGAATAGCAATAGATAAACTTAACTGAATGTTTAGCGACCTTATCACTTATGTGAATTATTGAAAACATGGCAAATGGTCCTTACTTCAGAAGGAAAAGGACTGGGTCTTTAATCAACTTAGTGAAGGAATTTGGCATCTTTGTAAACATAAAGGGCTTGTATGGAAATATAGGGCTTCCTGTAAGGAAATAAGCATGTGAGAAAAGGGGCGTTTAGGTTATTTAGAACCTGAGCAGGACGGGAAGAGCTGATGGCATTCTTTGAATGGAAAGACTGAAGGTTAAAAGCTTTTCTTGAAGCTCGGTAAGCTGTTTCCTGGCAAGCCTGTTTGGAGAGAAAGTCTGCCCAGTGGAAAAGTGTTAGTGATGAGAGTGCAGGTCCTAAAGATTCAATATTCAGATGTCCTTTCAAACTCATCGGAATTCACAGCTGAAAAACTGCAGGAGCTCCAGGAAAATGAAATGGACAAATGAATGGTTAGAATTTTCACTGACCTGGTTTTTCTAATGATTGTCAGGAGTCTTGAGAAGGATGCTTTGAGCCTGGCCTCCCTCTCTTCGTAGGCCTTTGCTCTGTTGTTTGGGAGGCTGGCTGAGTGTTTGGGTTGTTGGCTTCCTGTTGTTTGGGATTTTATATAACACAGTGCTAGAACTTTTCTTTTGAGAAAGGTTTTATTTATTTATTTTTAGAGAGAGGGGGAAGGGAGGGAGAAAGAGAGGGAGGGAAACGTCAATATGAGAGAGAAACATCGATTGGTTTCCTCTTGTACGCTCCAGGGGCTGAACCCCTAACCCAGGCATGTGTCCTGACTGGGAATTGGCGCCGGTGACCTTTTGCTTTACAGGATGATGCCCAACCAACTGGGCCAGGCTGGTCAGGGCCAACCCTAGAACTTTTCATGACCATGACTTAGTTAATAACCAAGGCCACCTAAAATGTAAATCAAAGAAATTGCTAGATTGGAGAGAGGTGAGGAAGTACCTAATCTGTGAAAGGATTACCTGACATTATTATAGGTAGGCTTTTTTAAGATATCTTAAAAATAATGTCGGGTAATCCTTTCACTCCTTTCAATCCTTAATATATATATGATATATATCTGATATATATATATTTTTTAACCTAAGTGGGTTCTAATCTACATGAGAAAGTTTGGGTGCAAATAGGTCTCCCCGGCTGATGGTTGGCAGACTTGGCCATCAGACTTTCACACTTGTGATTCTAACAAGATTCTCTTCTGTGGCACAAGCTTAGAACATGTATGATCCACAAAAACACATTTGTGTGTTCACATGTTAGCACACTGAGATCGAAGTTTATTTTTGTTATTTTGGTAATACGGTGCTCTTGGTTCTCCTGTATTGGTTTCTGGAGAATTAAGTCATGCTGTGTTGTCACAAAGTCAACTCTAGATTTACTAAAAAATTCATCTGAGTTTCACTCTCATGCTCCTTCCAGTCTGGAGCAAGTCTGTCTGCTTTCTCTTTTGCACAGTCGGGACAAGAATGCTGACCTCTGAAGCAATGTTGGGTTTCTTTTAGTGGAGCTCACCCCGTGTTAATAACAGCAGGACAGTGAATCAGACAGCACTGACGTCAGAGCAGGATGACTTGGGTGGGGACTCTCTGAAGATAACATGTTGTGATAGGCAACACCCGGAGGAAAATTGACAAACTGTGATAAGGATCTTTGGATATTTCTGGCCCACCAAGAGAGCAGGACAGTGAGAACGGAACTGTCTTTTCAAATAAACCTAGATTAAGAAATGAGTCTGATTCTCATTCTACCACTTGACTTTTACCAAAAAGAAAAACAACACTGGCCCTGTGAGGGGGGCGGAGGTTAAAATATGTTCTTCTGTGCCCTTCCTTGTTTCTGTCTAGGTTCTCACTCAGTACCTGGTTAATTAAGCCCTCCCTTCTACTCCCTCAAAACCTTTTCTCTGAAACTACCTGGAATTTGTTCCGCTGAAGAATCAATAGCTGCTCACTGCTTCAAATAGGTCTACCCTTGGCCATAACCCAGGACCCTAATAATGCTTTAAAACAGGTCAAAACTCAGATGTCTACTATGAGTAATATATGGCTATTAAATTAGTAAAATCTGCCTGAATTTGAGACAGAAGGGAGTGAGGGGTCCTTGGCAAGCCAGAGAGTAAATGCCCTGACCCCAGGGGCAGCCAGGCACCACTCAGGCCTGCACGACTGGACCTTCTAGATTTTCACAAGAAGATGGTAAATTGGATTCTTATACGAAATCTTTAACACTTCATTTCAGTTTTAAGAGCCTTTTTTAAAGTTGTTATTTATTTGTAGAGAGAGGGGAAGGGAGGAAGAGAGGGAGAGACATCAGTATGTGGTTGTCATGCGCCCCCTACTGGGGACTTGGCATGCAACCCGGGCACGTGCCCTGACTGGGAATCAAACCAGTGACCCTTTGGTTCCCGGTCTGGTGCTCAATCCATTAACCACACCAGACAGGGCACAGTTTTAAGAATTTTGTGAGCAATAAAAACAATGATTTAGGCCCTTGATGCCCCTGTAATCAAATTACGTAGGCCAATATTTCCTAAATAGAGGTCCATGATGTAATATGCTTTTTCAAAGCTAAGTTTATTTACTTTAGGGGTCATCTTTTTATTTTGAGACTTTGATTTTTACTATATTACTGATACAAGAGTGTAATTGCTTTCGTAAGATATTCAGGGATAGGAAGGGGGTAGAGGAGGAAGGTAGTTTTTATCTATATTCAGTGAAACTTGAAGGGTGACCTGCCTAAATGGTAGCTTAGAAAATGTATCTTGGACTTTTTGAAAAGACATGTCTTATACCTGAAAAACATAATTTTGTATGAGCTGACATTGAGAGCTCTAGATGGGTTGATGGAAACGGTAACCAAAGGTCCATTTAATTGTAAAAGTTACATTGAATGAGCAGCCAGTGTAGAAGATCCAGCCCCAATCAGCCAGTTTGCTCTGACGCCTGAGAAGCAAATTTCCTTGAGCTGTCCAGGGTTTTGAGCGAGAGGATTTTAGGAATATTGATACAGAAATGAACAAAGAGCCTGACTGTGTTTCTGGAATTAATTGCCCATATTCCTTTCTGTGGAAGGAAGATTACTGTATGGGTCTTGTGAATGTACATAATGTACTGTTTCTCTAATGGAGTCCTGCGCACTCTGTGATTCAGATATTGGCAGCAAGGGACGGTAACAGTGTGCACTTTGAATGTGATCCAAATGTTCTAGTTCATTTAAAAGTCATAAATTGTAGTTTCCTGAAAGAGAAACTGCCCATTGAGTGTACTATGTAAGTATGGTAAGGAACATATAGTAATAGTTCTCACCATTGTGCCCCCGCCATTTACAAGTAGTCCTGAGTAATTCTAAAATCAGCAAAGGCAAGAACATATTGGTACCTTAACTTTCACCCCTTTGTTTCTCAGACAAGGCTATGAGGTAAGTTTTTCTTATGGAGATGAATCAGGTTTGCAGGGAGGTAGTAGCAGTGAGAATTTTTGTTTGAAGTGTATACTTATCTGAGCCTGTGTATTCAAATATGGGTTTGATTGTTTTATACTTGGAGCACCTACTTGGAAACAGCTATGTTGGAAAGCTTAATATGAAAACAGCTACTATTTAGTGAATACTTTTTTTAAAAAAGATTTTATTCATTTACCTTTAGACAGAAGGGAAGAGAGGGAGAGAAACATCAATGTATGGTTGTCTCTCACATGCCCCCTACTGGGGACCTGGCCTGCAACCCAGGCATGTGCCCTGACTGGGAATCGAACTGGTGACCCTTTGGTTCACAGGCTGGCACTCAATCCACTGAGCCACACCAGCCAGGGCTTAGTGAATACTTTTAAGTATTCCATACATTTACGAACAGATTATATTGCAATGTTTAGTTTTCACAACGGCCCTATGAATAAAGAATACAGGTTAGAGTGGTATCCGAAGATAGGAGGAGATTCCTTGATTTTATTGTGAGGAGAGTGGAAGAGGAGGGTACAGACGTGTGGTAGGTTTGTGAGTTTCATAACAGGAAGTGGAGAGAGTCCGGGTGTGAGGGTATCGTTTCCTTTGTGAGGTATAAGGGGTGAGTCCATCTTCAAGAGGGAGTGAGGAGAGGGGATGGAGGTTGGAGGTTGGAAGAGACTAGAAAAACGGTGGATGCAGTGTGTATGCAGAGTGAGTCGATCGGAGAAATGAAGATGGTTATCTGGGCAGTGTTGAGGGGCCTTTGAGATTGGTAATTGTCACTCTGTGGTAGACCAGTTGTCCTGTTGGCGGTACTCTGTGGCAGTGCTCAGCGGCTTACATACCAGGTTGAGCAGATTTGGTAACCAAGTCTGTCTTGATTTGGGGTTTGTCAAATGACTGTGTGGAAAAGACAGAACAAGAAAGCTTAGTACATTATCAAGAACACTATATGCCAGGATCATAGATTCTAAGCTACATAAGGAGAGCAATACAGATGGGAATGAGTGGATGGTAGTTCATTACTAAGGATTAAGCAAATTCGGGGAAAGTATTGTAATGTAGAAGGAAAAATAATGAAAATAAGAGCCAACATGTTCCCTTACACCTGAGTTTGCTTTTGATAAATGACCCATTTTACACCCTTTTCGTAATGAGGAATAGTTTGTCCATTTCTCATTTATACTTTCTTTCCCATGGTTCCTCCTACCCACAGACATACTTATTAAAGCTTTGTCCAGTATGTGTTTCCCCTAAAATGTTTATCACGTTAGGTTTTTAATATATATATATATATAATGTATATGTATTATATATACATTCATACTTCAAACTATAATAAACTAGCAATTGGGTTATTCACTGAATGTAGGTTTCTTACGTACTACAGTACCTTTTAATTGGTAGATCTCCAATATTATGTACAGATTAAATATTTTTCTAGAGATTTGTAAGACATGGATTCCTGGGTTCAGATCCCAGAGGCCTTGAGTCGGTCTTGCCAGGCTGGGGCCTAGGAATGTACATACCTCATGTCATGAGGCATGACAGGACATGTGGAGAAACGCCGTTGTCTTCCCTCACATCTTAGGTCTTACCTGTAGACAGTACTGATGTGTGGGGAAATGCCAGGGTGAAACCAGTGAATTAATTTTGTCTTGAAATACCATCACATTTGAAGCATAGTTCCTCAGAAATTGAGTGAGGGTATTGTATATTTAGCTTTAATTATTTATAGTACTTCTGTCTTGGATGCCATGGAAAGTCAGACATGAATGCGCTTTTCTTTCAGGAGTTCTGTATTTGATTATGTCAGAAGATTTCTTTATTTTTTCCCCCCCGAAGCATGGGAGGTTTTGAGAGAGAAAGAAAATCCTTGTGTCTTTTATTTTTAATGAACAAGAGACAGCATGAAGACTATATAGTTACTGAGTTTCTTAGAAAGAAAATAAAGTATTGGTGTATAAGAAGTATGTTTTTGTATGAAAGAAAAACAATTGGAATTTGCTTCAGGGCAAGTTGGAGGGTTACAAGAAAAAAATTGGTTGAATAAGTGAAAAGATCCAATTGTAGCTATTTTAAAATGAAACATGCAAAAACCTTTGAACAAATGAGAATTTGGAAATCTTGAATTGCTTTTCTTATAGTATTTTCTTCTTTAAAATAAGTAAATCAAGATTATTAGTTGGCTTATTATAATGAATTATTAACATACATATGTTGGCTGTTAAAGGGCACCAGGTGGTAGCTCAGTTTATTCAGGCCTGATCCGACCTTGGTTCAGTGAGACCACACCTCGGTTCAGCAACCTTGGTACTTGAGTTCTGGTAAGAAAGAATCCAGAGCCAAGACTCAACCTATAAGAGAGTTTATTTAGAAAGTCACAGAGGTAGAAGAAGTGAGCTGTGGAAGAAATGGGCTCAGGAAACAAGTTACAGAAGCAAAAGAGGGGCACTTATTGCTTAGGAGAAAGAGAGAGAGGCGAGGAAAATGCTCCTGGGGGAAGAGGGTGGGGAAGGGCTCCAGGTTCTCTGTGCAGCAAGCAGCACTGGGTCCTTTATCTGGAGGTCTCGGGGAGGTTCCCAGCTGAAAATTCATCAGCTTTCCAGGTGTGTCCTTTTGGGGGGTCGCGGTCTCCACTGATTGGCTGGAGCCATGGCAGCGGGTCATTCATCAGTGCAGCTGGTCCTGGCATCCCTTGTCTGGTTCTGCTGCTTTTCTGGGTGTGGAGCTGAAATACTACTGATGCCTAGAAGTATTGGACATGGGCCAGAACCTCATTGTGCTGGGGGCTTAATGCTTAAGGGCTATTCTCTGGGCCCTTTGTTTGCTCCCTCTCAAAAGGGGTCTAACCTGAATGACCAGCAATAAGCTGAGGGAGGAAAGATTACCCTAGAGGCAAAGTCCTTATTTTCTCTGTTTCCCCATAGCTAGGCGCCTGTGGCTTTGCGCCCTAGTGACCTTCTGTACCTGGCCCACTGTCCTTGCTCTGCTCATGTCTGTCTAACTGCCTGCCACATACACGGTAGTGCAGAACCTGACTAACTCATCAGTAGCCTTGGCCACTAGAAGTGCTGACTCACTGTCTACCCCCAGTGACTTCAGAGTCACAAGACTGGCAAGGTTGGAAGAAGGATGTTAGGGGTCATCTGGTCCCAGCCTCTTCTTTGAGTGTCTGCTCATGAGTTTTAACAACTGAAACCCAGTATTATAATTTTAGCTTAGCTCCAAGTAGACATTCATATCTTAATTTCTTCAGCACATAATTGTCTTTTAAGTTAGGATGGCCATATATACTTTTAGGAGTACTGTTAATAATTACAAAAGGACAACAGGTATTTCAGAAGAATACTGTATCACAGAACTAAGTTTTAAAGCACAGTGATTAGTTTAGCTTGAAAGATTTCTTTAGAAATTACATGTGAGAAAAATTTATCTAAGCTGAAGTTTATTAGGTGACTAGGGTGCTGCACATTATGCGACATTTTGTTTCCATAGAACCGCTAGAGAAATATCTCTTATGATAAAATTTTATTTATGTAGTTGAAAATATGTATATATGTTTTTTCCAACACCCTCCTCCAGTTCCTTTAATAACTTCTCATATGTAACCTAGAATGAAAGGTTAAAATTCTTTATAGAATTTCTTTTATTTTAGAATACTCCCAGAAAGCAGAAACATGGGGTGTTATAGGTGGAGAGGGGTAGATACTACTGAAGTTTCCACACTTTTCTTATTCGCAGTTTGCCCTTTGTGTCTTTGTAATTTTTCATGGTGCCCGAAGACGAAAAGGGATACCTGTTTCATTTGCTAAGTAGTTATGTCCAAACAGCTTAATATGTATTTATGAACTAAAAATGTAGTGGCTGTTTGAAAAAAGTATTACACATAAATTGAGAGACAAAATACTTTCAGTGTATTCTTTTAAAAAATCACAGTTATATACATAACTGTGATGTGTGTATGTATTGGGTACTGCACAACTTCTCAAAACTTGAATTCAGATTTGATATATTTCTTGTTGAAGTTTTATTTTCTGTTACTTGCTTCTTATCACAGCAGCTGCTAAAAAAGTCAGCTTTGCAAAGGCAGGCCGTCATGGACGGGCACGTAGTGCGATGCAGTGCCAGAGCTGTGAGCCGGTTTGGGGTGGTCGTTTGTGTGGTGTCAGTAGATTTTGAGTTTTGTTGCTTCTTTCAAAAATTTAAAACAATTCTGTAGTTTCCTTGTGAGTCCGCTGTAGTGTGGTGGGGTTCCTTAGCACTCAGTTTCGGAACCACAGATCTAGACATTTCTTTTTTAGTTTATCTTTTGGACTGTTGGCTAAACGTGCGTTGTTTTCGTAGCACCAGAAACCCTTCCACATGTGTGTATTTGAGAAGTGCCCAGAGACACTGTTAAAGAAGTTAGGATGTTCCTGTCTTCACCCCTCCTGTCTTGAGTTTGGTTCTGTTGGGTTCTGGTACTCAACAGCTGAAGTTTATTGAACCCTGACTATCAGGCACTGAGCTCAATGAAACACTTTACATGTGTTCATTCAATTTCTAATTTTCATAGAAACCCTGCTGTATAAAGCATCTTCTATTAGGCTCCTCCAGCTATTCCCTGAAGTTAGGTAGGGCCCTCATTTTACAGTTGAGGAAACCAAAGTCAGAAAAAGTTAGGTGACTTGTGAGTGAACCTGCAGTAAGCAGTTTTAGTTCTAGGATATAAACTCAGTTTTTAAAAAAACTGTCTGAACACTGGTCTTCATCTGCAGCCACAGGCTGTTCGTAGACGCCACGCTGCTGACCATGAGTCTCCCGCCACGGAAGACGAAATGCATGTTTCGTGGTGACGCTGATGGGGATATTCTTTTGTCCTCATTTTCAGATGAAGACAACAAGTCTCAGAAATTTAGTTATTTGCCAAAATGAACTGTTAGTAACTGAAATTTAAACTCAGGTCTCAGTGATTCCGACCAAGAGGCTTCTCATTGTCATTTACAGGGATGGCTAGAAGCCATTGTAAAATTCTAGAGTTCGTTCAGAGTCATTAAAGAATAATTGAGTTGTGATAATATGGCTTTTGTGTTAATGTATTTTGATAAATCCTATTCATTTTAAAATCATGCATGGTATGTGTGGCACCGCTCTATTAAATGGTGTCTCTATTGCCCAAACATGTGGAATAACAGAGAATATATTGTGTTTACCATTTATAAATATATGTATAGAAGAGAAGGGGAAATGAATGGACCTGTTTGTCAGTGGGCCCGCTGACCAGGATGGAGTCTTGCAGGGGCAGTAAGCCAGCAGACCCCTGTGATCTGAAAGTGTGTGGAGGACTACATCAAGGTCAGGTTTTATGCCCTGGCTGGTGTGGCTCAGTCGGTTGGGCATCACCCTGCAAAGCGAAAGGCCACCCGTTTGGTCCACAGTCAGGGAACAAGCCTGGGCTGTGGGTTTGGTCCTTGGTTGGGGCACGTACGAGAGGCAACCTATTTATGTTTCTCTCTCACATCAATATTTCTCTCCTTCCCTTCACCTCTCTCTAAAAACAAATAAATAAAATCTGAAAAAGAAAAATACTCCTCACTAACTTTACAAAGAAGGTTTTAGAGATTCCTTTAGGAAGTAGAGTTAAGTACTAGGTAGTTTTTTAAATCACAAATTAGAAATTCTCTAGACTTGTCCTTTTCCTTAAAACTTAACTCCTTAAAGATTTTATAAAAACTGAGGAATTCCCCCAAATAACTGACATTAAGAACAAAATGATTCATCAATGTTAAAATCTTTTTGAGGAAACCATTGGTCACATTGTATTTTATTTATCCTTGGAGTTGAATTTCTCTCTGGAAGAAGATAGATCCAAATCAGAGGCACACTTCCAGTTGGCAAACTCTGGGTGGAGGTTACTGGATAAATTGTATCACATTATCCCAGGGGTTTTTAGGACTTGAACTTGAGACTGAGTTTGCAGTAGGATAAATTGGTTCGTGAGTGTTTGGTATGGTTTCTCTCTCAAGTGAGGAGAGTGGAGTTGTTATAGAATGTAAGAATGCAAAGATTAAATGGCTGCTGTAAAATCTTGGCATTTTCCCAAATTCTTATAGCTCTCCTGGAGAAGCATAACACTGCTTTGTAGAAAACAGAAAAGTATTTACACCCAGAACACACTGAGTTGGGTGTACTGAGTTCAGCCAAGGTCCTGTCCCCGGGGCTGACTGTTGTGGTTTACCCAGCTGTGAAGCACAGGGAATCGGTACAGTCAGACTCCATCCCACCTGCCCCTTTTCGCCTCTCCCCTACTTGCATGCCTTCTTGTTCCTTTTTCTTGCACATAGAGGAGTGTAGCGCTGAAAGTTGAGTAGCACACACCCTTGGGGCCTGCTTCCCAGAAATGTGTTATCTCTAAATGTAGGTATTTGCTTGCCTGAAAGGTGTTTTGTTCTTGTTGCTTTGTTTGGTGCGCACTGCGCAGGTGTGGACATTCTTCCTCATTGCAGACTGAGACCAGACTGTGCACTTAGCTAGCGCTTTATGTCTAGAAGACATCACTGCGGTGTGAGAATGTAAAACCAGGAGTAACTCCAATGACATGGATTTTATTTCACACAAACTGTAATACTCTCCTAGATAGAAAAAATAAAGATTGAAAACCTACACCTCAGATAAGATACCTCTTACCGAAGTGTGTAGGAGTTCAGGTGTGTAATATATGATACAGTCCACCTGTTTAATATATAGTTTATTTAATGTCATGATTGTTTTGTGTTACATGTATACAATCTAAATTACCATGTACCAAACATAAGAAGGTTTTGGTTTTGCTGATATTACGAGAGTTTTTGCACAAGTCATCAATGCTTATTAAACATGTGTTATGTGTTTATCCATGTTCTGAGTTCTGTGGAAATATCAAAATATGCCAGAGAACTCCCTTCTCTTTGGAGGAAAAAGCCTACATAGGACCATGTTTGGCCCCCCAACAAGTGCTGTTGGAGATAACATGTAGCAAAGGCAACTTGAAGCATGGTGTATGGAAGACAGGACCCCCGTGGTAGCGATGTGGGTTTTGGTGAAGGAGAAGGGTGGGAGGAGGCTGCCGGGGGTGGGGGGGTGGCAGAGCAGGTGAAATGAGGGGATGAGAGGGGGAGGTCGGTTCTAGGCCTGTCTGTCCGTGTCAGTCCTGTATGACAGAGACACTGTAGTAGAGCTCATATAATACTTGATATGCAAATAGATGATGGCCAAATAGGAGACTTTTCTTGTGCCCCTAATTACTTATGTGTTTAAAAGAAGATAAAAGATCTTGGGTGGGGGGGTGACGTTAATTCATTAAAATGTAACTTGTGCGGCGGAGCAGAAGCAGCATACAGTTACTGTGAACCACCTGGGTGGTGGGCTTGTTGCTAGAGGCTGGGGCTGTAAGGGTGACCTTCCTCCGGGGACTGGCAGTGCTGTCAGGACAGGGAGGTAAAGTGGTAAAATAGAATGTGACCAGTGGTTCCCTCCAAAAGATTTTGAAGTTGTTGAGTCATTTTGTTCTTAATTTGGGGAATTCTTTAGTTTTAATGGCCTTTTGAGAGTTAAGTGCTTAAAAAATTAATATAAAAATATTCCCTTTGACATCGTGGTTGAACTAACTTGTTGAGGGTTGGTATTGATCATGAAAATACCAGTGGCACTGAAGTAGTGCTTTTTACTTTAAAATCAGAAAGATATTTTAATAGTAAATAAGAACATTCAAACAATAATGCAAAACAATAAAACAAAGGATACTTTTTTGCATGTGAATTATTTGAATTAGTTACTAAAGTCTTAAAATTGGTTATCCAGGTTTTATGTTCTCTTCCATTTTGTTTTTTTTAAGTAACTTGTAAAATTAACTGACATATAATTAAGTGTACATAAAGTGGTGTTTTTAATCTGAGGATATTGTACATGAAGATACAAAAGTTTACTCAACTGCCTTTTCTACAACGACGGAGGAGTAAGGACCAAAAAGTGAGCAGCAGACTAGTAGAGGAGAGGGAGCAGGAGTGGGGCATTGGAGACTGGTCACCTCTCAGAAAAAGGCCTGCTTTGCGAGACTCGCCCCTCACCCTCACCCCCCCCCGCCCCCCCCTCCCCCGCCCCAGTTTTCCTCCCTGTCTTGGCTGGGCTCATCTGTAGAGAGACTGTGGATCTCTTCAGACAGAGTCCGTCAAGACCGATAACCACGCGGTGAAACCTAAATTGTGCCGGTCTCATTGTGTTTGTGTGGGTGGTACAGAGTTTTATTTTGTAACATGTTCTTCATGAGCTGGTGTTTTTGTTTTTGTTTTTCTTTGGAGGGAGAGAAATATCAATGTGCCAGAGATAGTAAATTGATGGGTTACCTCTTACACACCCCCAACTGGGGACCTGGTGTACAACTCAGGCATGTGCCCTGACTGGGAATTGAACCAGTGACCTTTTGGTTTATAGGCCAGTGCTCAACCCACTGAGCCACACCAGCCAGGGCTGAGCTGGTGGTTTTCTTTTTAGATTTTTTTTTTTTTTTTTTTTTTTTTTTTTTTTTTTTTTTTTTAGTAACTTCATTTTAGGTTATCATCTAGTCCCCAAGATTTTCCATTTCCTACTAAATTAAATTAAGTGCTGGCTTTGATCAGTTTGAATCTGCAGCATATAAAATGGAAACTATGACTCTGCTCACTGGCGGTGAGTAGTGGATACGAAAATCTTGGACTTTGGTATTGTGGAAAGAGGGAAGCCATGGGGGGTAGCCAAATATTGGCAGAGTATTAGTTTTCTATTGCTTCTGTAACAAAGTACCATGAACTTAGTGGCTTAACACCAGTCTACTTAGTTACCTTACAGTTTTGCGGGGTAGAAGTCTGACACCGATCTTCCTGGGAGAAAACCTAGGTCTCAGCAGGGCCCCGTTTCTAAGAGTCCTAGGAGGGCTCCATCCCGTTGCCTTTCAGATTCTAGAGGCTACGGTGGTCCTTCTCGCACGGTATTGCTCTGACTTCTTCCTTTTGACTCTCTTCTGCCTTCTTTCACTTTCTTTTAAACTGTTTTTTATCATGGTAAAATAGTCATAATTTTATGAAGTTTACCATTTTAAGTGTGCGGTTCAGTGGCGTCAGGTAAATTTGCAGTGTCACACAGCTACCGTCATTACCCTCTCCCAGAATTCATCACCCGGACAGAAACCTTGCCTCCGTTAAGCAGTGATCCCCATTGCCCACTCCCCTCAGCCCCTGGCAGCCTCTAATCTGCTTTTATTTGTTTATTTTTTGGTCTTTATGATTTTGCCTATTCTAGATATTTCATATGAGTAGAATCATAAAACAAGGTGTCATTTCGTGACTGGCTTCTTTTACTTAACGTGTTTCAAGGTTCTTCTGTGTTGTATTATGTATCAGAACTTCATTTCTTTTTGTGGTTGAATAATATTCTGTTATACACATATACCACATTTTGTACACATATACCACATTTTGTTTTCATTCATCTCTTTATAGACATTTGTGTTGTTTCCACCTTTTGACTACTATAAATAATATTGCTATAAATATCGGTGTACAGGTATCTATGTGAGTCTGTTTTTGATTCTTTTGGGGGATCTATACCTACAAGTGGAATTGGGCGGATCAAGTGTTAATTCTGTGTTTAACTATTTACAGACTGTTTTCCATAGTGGCTGCACCATTTTATGTTCCCAGTGTCTGTCTGAGGGTTTTAATTTCTCTCCATTCTCACCAACACGTATTTTCCACTTAAAAAATGGTTCTTCTCTCACTTTGAAGGGCGATTGTGATCACATTGGTCCCACCCAGGCAGACTAGGATAATCATCTAATCTCAATAATCTTTTTAAAATTATTTTTAATTTTTTTTTGGTTTTAATAAAATCTCTATTATATCTTTCCATTACCATTTAGTCCCTTTATGCCCTACCTCCCCTCAGCAGTCACCTCACTGTTGTCCATGAGTCCGTTTTCCTTTTCCCCATCTCAATATTCTTAATCACATCTGTAATCATCGCTTCTTAATATGGAAGGAAACATATTCACAGGTTCTTGGGATTGGGATGAGCCCATCTTCGGGGGCTGTTGTCCTGCCTATGACCACAAGTCTGCCCTTGAAGCTGCAGCTGTTTACAAACGAGGAGCTGTAGATCAGCTGTCACATTATCAAATAGTTGCCTGTAAAGCAGTTTTCTAGCACCTGAGTGGCCCTGGGTGTGACACCCCAATGAAGTGTACATCCTTGTGCAGGGAGGCACAGCTCTTGGCACAGCAGTTGGCAGGCCTGTGGTAAAGAATTGTTTGAATTCCAGAACATGTCACGGGATCGGGCGTCATGCCTCTAATGACAATCAGGTATGAGGTTTGGAGTAAACTGAAAGAGTGTTTCTTTTCTTTATTCCCTTTCTGTTTGGGCATGATGAGAATCTGCATTTCAGGAGCTGGTATGATGACCAGAAGAGGGCTGTGTGGTGCTGGCATCTGTTGGGTATTGAGTCACTTAAGATAGTGATAGGGACGTGGTTGAGAGATGGGCTGTGGGGAAACTGACCTAGGCTGCTACCTCTGTGACCCTCTGTTCTGTAGGTACGATGGGCTCTCCCACCTAGCCTTGCATATTGATGATCACCTGGCCATGCAATGAAATGGAAATAATATGAGCATAAATATATATAATGTAAACATAAATATATAGATATAAAATCAACAGTTGTTTATTCCCATTTGCAAAGGGCAGCAAAATATGACTAACTTAAAATAGTAGATAATTTACATGAGACTTTGGGAAGTTTTTTGTTTGGTTTGTGTTTATTGGTTAAAAGCAAATGTATAAGTTTCTGGAGGTTCATAACCTCCCAGATAAAATGAGGTGTTTCATGAATACAAGGACCCAAATTGAGGAGGAATGGTAGAGATGTTGGCGAGTGCTGGCACTTCTTTTATGGTGTAAGGACATGTGTGTAGTCAGGAAACGGTGGAGGTGTCCTCAAGGAGAAGTGCGTAGTAGTAATTCACATATCGCTTAAAATGAGGGTAACGAGAGTAATAATATCTCACACGTGCTGAGCGCTTACCGGGCGCAGGACTTTGTGTTAACTACTATGCATGTGTTACCTGATTTGATTTTCCCAAGTATGCATGGATGTGTCACATGCACATACACACGGCACATGTCACTGGGCCTTCTTTCATGGTAGTGGGGAAGGAGTTGTGGACGAGCTGGCCTGGAGTTTTTGTTCTACCTCAAATAACAACCCATCATAAGAACGTGGACATTGCCTTCAGTTTTTGAGTCTGGTCACTTGTAAAAGACAGAATAGGGCTAAAATATCAAAAGCATCTCTTCCAGCTCTGTACTTTCTGATTACTGAAAAGGTGTGGGAGAGTCGTGTGTCTTCAGTTCAGTCCTTAAAGAAAGCCTTCCTAGAGAAGAGGCTGCAGCTAAAATTGTGAATGGGAGATTAGAGATACGTCTCCTTCTCACAGGTTCCACAGAAAGGACAGCTTTCCAGTCAGATTTTATTGTAAAGATGTAACTCGATAAGGGAGCAGGCAGATTTCTCCTGCTGTGGGCTTCACTGGCTACAGTGAGTGATATTAATACCCTCGATGATTAAATAACAGTGACAGTGACAATGAAAGGTGACTGACGATTTAATTTGGGGAACTATTTGGCTCTCTGCCTGAGTCCTGTGCCAGGAAAGAAGCTGAATATATTTTAGCAGCATCTTCTAGGTTAGGAGGATATTAAAATTTAGGATTTTGGGTAGTTGCTTGGAACAAGAATGGAGATCATGGAAGGAAATGGCTTTAAGGTTCGTTGGACAGAGGGGTGGGTCACGTGTTGAATTTGCAGCTACTTTCCTGCTGCCTTCAGATAGTGCCGGTTTGAAGTGGACTCCCGGGGGAATTGGCACATTTATTCAGAACCAGTGACTCAACCTGATGCCCCAGTAATGGTATAAGGAAAAAATGGCAGCGTAGGAAGAATAAACAGAGGAGAAACCCTTTACCTATTGTGATTGAGGACCCCAAAGGCTTGCTTTTTCTAGACATTTCCTTGGCTGCTTCTCTGAGGTTTGATTACATAACAGGTTCTATTTTGTATTGGTATACTTCTCTCCTTTTGCTTCACAGAAGCCTGAGTTTACCTCATGTTTGTATTTCCACCTTCACTTTTTTTAAATTGGGGTTTATTGAGTGTTTGCTGAATTGAGAGAGTATCTGGCTATCTATTGATATGACTTCCCAGTAACTTATTTTTGGCCCTAATTCATATTTTTGAAGATATTGAAGATTACTGTTAAAATGCCATTATTTTGTCTGAAAATATCAATAGAGTAAATAAATAATACATGCATTTTCACTTTAATGTTGCATGCTAATGACTATGTGTCGGGTTATTCAAGTTGGATTGTGAGATTGCTTTGCTCAGATGGGTCATATTTTAGAAGCGTGGCAGCCTAAGTATCACGGAAAGGGCGTGATCACCAGATCTTTCTTTTAAGTCCTGGCTTTGCCACCTATCTCATGCATGGAAGAGTCACTTACCTCCTTGTCGTTCAGTTTTCTTCTCTATTAAGTGGAGAAGGTGATACCTGCTTGTCAGGATTTAAAGCAGAATAATTGGATAATGTGTGCAGAGAGTCTAAGTACCTGAGACCCCATCAGACCATCAGTGAATGCTGCATCTTGTTTTTGACACTTAGTTTTGATTCTGAACTTCAATTTCAAAATGTCTCTTCAACTCTGGACTGTTTGTTCATTTTAGTTTGCTTTTCATTCAAGTTGTGTGGCCCAAGAGCACCAATAATAATTGTTAGATCGGGGATGGAATCCAGCCAGTACAACTCCAGAGCCCAACTACTAAATCCCTGTCCCATGCTCCCTCACTAGAGCCCCTTCCTTTCTGTGCTGCCCAGGCATCCAGTTGCAACCATCACTTTCCTTTTCCTGTTTTCTTTTTTTGTTTGTTTTTTTGGTAGCAAACAGCCATGGCTCTCAGGAGGGAGAAATGAGGAGTTGTTTGGGTGGAGTTCAGCTTTGCGAGATAAGAGCTGTCTAGGGCTGTGTAGTACCACACTGAGTACAGTCGGCACAGTGGGCACTTAAACGTGGGCAAAGGGCAGCTTTTATGTATTTTTTCCACACATTAAAAGAAAAGTAATGTAATCTCTTTTATCATCCACAAACTAAAAGATTGAGCCTTTCTCCTATGACAAACTTTTCCCTGCTTCCACAAGCAACACTGCTTGTGAAGTGTATGTCCCTCCTCCTTTCCGTGCAGGTGATTGTGTAACAGGAGAGTTTCTGTTATTTAATGTGGTGACTTAATACTTGGAAGTTTTAGTTTAGGGATTACAAGAACAAAGGTGCTATATTGCATAAGGTGTGTTTGGGTACGATTCACTTGCACCGCTGTGTGTCTGCATATCACTGTGGGTTTCTCAGCGTGAGCCTTCAACATAGCAGGACGAAGGAAGGAGGTTTTACAAGTTTTCATTGTTCCCATGGACCCAGGACAAAAGC